>VDFB02220682.1:0-21186 GCA_007258455.2 Sequoia sempervirens | reverse complement strand
CTCTCCCATGCTCTACCACCCTATACCCTCTCCCACTCCTACCCTCTCTCCCATAAGCATACGTACATGACACACCAATATACATATACATACAAACATATAAACAAACATTCAATAAAGTGGCATTTAACTAAAGGAAGACATAACGCGAGCGCGGTATTTGTTGCTAGTAATGCTCCCCGAAGAGGAAAAATGTCAAAAGCAAAACATAACGCGAACGCGTTATAGTAATGCTCCCCGAAGAGGAAAAATGTCAAAAGCAAAAAATAACGCGAACGCGTTATAACGCGAACGCGTTATAACGCGAACGCGTTATAACGCGAACGCGTTATATTTTGCATTGGAAATCCCCGAGCCTTAGCTTTGGTATTTGCCTTGGAATACCAACCCAAAGGCTTGGAGGGTATTCCCAAAGACTAGAGACGTGTTTTTTCCAAATTCAACAAATTTTCACATAATCGAGTTTGTGCTCACCATCAAGATTGCATCTGGTTCAATATCAAAAAAATTGAAGACATGGCATGTTAGGTTCTTTTATTAGCTTTCCAACGATGTAATTTTTTTCACTTTCTAATAATGTTAAGCCTTTCATCCATAATTTCTTTTGTTTGTATGTCCGCTTTTCTTCAAAAAGCAGTGTTTGGTATTTTTTTCACTATAAATTAACCGTTCATCAAAATTTGAAATAAATTATATTTCTAGAAACTAGACTCCATTCTACAATTTTTTAAAAAAAAAAATTTAAAAAAAATCTATTAGTTTCAAAAAATTTGAGGGGGAGCATGGCCAAAATTTGCTTTTTGGTTCACCTTAGAAAATTAATAAAAATAAAATATTCATTAAAAATTATCGAAAAATATCCACCTTACTACATACTGTTATCTAATCCTCTCGACCGAGCTTATTTAAAATACTACAAAGTCCATCAATCAGGTTTCTGGGTCACACAAGAGTTGCTATGTTATGTTTTTCCTCATTTAAAACAACACCAATTTGTGTGTGTCCCTCTTTTGAACCCTTTAATCTCAACCATTTTCAAAATAAATTAGTAGTTTAGAAAGTAGACTCGGAGCACTGTGGTCCTTGTTTTTGTTCCATCAAAAAAATTTGAGTGTAGCTATCCTCAATTTCACGTCCAAGGTCAGTATTTCCTGATTTCAGAAAAAAAGTGGCCACTTAAGCCCCTTTTTTGGGAACCATCTTGGTGCACTTACCCTTTTGTAGATCCTATTTTAGTAGTTCCAAATTCTGGATTCAGCCCAAAACCCTAAACTGGGACTAAATTTCCCCTATTGGCATATGAGTCCTAGTGTGTATTAAAAGTCATAATTTTAGGAATTCATACCTTGTTTCAAGCATCTTCATCTTTCTAGGTGCACCTCTGTTTATCTCTCATTTTTTATTCTGATTTGAGTTCATTATCTAGGTCATATCATTTTTTTTTGCATATTACTTTCATTACTTGTCTTTCCAAATGGATTGTTGATGAATTTGGAAATGTTTAGGGTATACTCGTGACCTTCAAGATAAACTAGTTCAAAGATGATAACTAACTCAACTAAGTGCATGGAAAAGGATACATTTCACATACAAAGTAGCTAAGTTAGGGGTTGGTTTGATAGATGTTCAAGTCAACAAGTGTTGGTGTATTCAAAATTTTTACTTAGATAAGTGAAGGATGGATAAAATGTTTGACCCAATGTTGACCTAGAGTGAACCTTTGTTTTGCAAGACTAAGGTAGTGAAAAACACGCTATACCTCTAAAGCGATCAAACCCTAAGGACTCAATGATTTTGGACATAGGACCCAATGATTTTGGTAAAGTGAAACTCAATGATTTTGGATAATGAAACTCAATGATTTTTGACTCAATATTTTGCAATGTTTTCCTTGTATGGTAGCACCTATGTAAGGTCGGGTTGTTCAATGGGAGTGATCTATCTCCAAATGGTCATGTGGGGTTCAATTTTGTCAATTTATCTTGTTTAAGTGAGTTTCTTTTTACCACAAACACTTGTCTTGATTAAGTTTTCAAACTAAATGTTTATACATCAAAAACATCATAAATTTCACAAGGTCCATTTTGTGAAAATCATGAGGTTGAAGCCATAGTTGCTTATGTTAACTTTCGGAAGTATGGATTGAGATATAATTCAAGATATTTAGAAATCTCTAAGGATAGAAATCCTTAGGACAAGCATTAATATCAAGGCTATTTCAAGAGGTATCCATACTTTAGACCAAAGGGTTTGAAATTTTAAAAATATTGTGAATGTTTGTTTGTAATGGATTGTGAATTTTTGTTTGTAATTTTTTGGAACCAAGCAAAGTATTAATCTGACTCACAAGCATTTACCATCCTAGGCTCAAAAGATATTGCTTACTGAATCCCCACTCGGATTTCTCCAAACACTAAGATAATGCGAATAGTTAGAGATTTGGCGACATTGGCTCCCCTCCATGGCACACACTTCTTAGGACCACCAAATCTAAAAATCCTGAAGATTCAAAGATCCTAAGGATTTTTCTATTTCAAAAATGAATAGTACAAATGTGGGGCGGCTTCAAAACGACTGTTCCTACACTAGCAAGCATAAATGTTTTTGGCTTCTAAATAATTGGTTCATAATAAGGGCTTCCATTCAAGGTGGCCATACATGTAGCAAGATTATCTCAAGATTATGGAGAATCGAGAGGCCTCCTAGTCCCTTCCTAAGAAGAGATTTTGACATATCACATGGATACTAAGGGTGACACTTGTCGGTATGACGCATCCACACCTATTGTTTATGATTTTTGTCACAAACACATTATTTATATAGCAACTTGAAAGAGATTGGATTTAGCTTGTTTTCACTTGGGTCATTCCCTCCTTTCAAAGCGGGGAGGCAAGCCCTCTAAAGATAAAAAATAGCAAGGAAGTATGTTTGTAGTTCGATCATCCCTGTTTGCATGAAACAAGGAGAGAACACACACCACACCTTTTCCCTACACTAGCAAGGGTTTCATTTTAATCCAATTTGAAAAGATGTAGGTGATTATACAAAGTGTTAAGGAATGTTTTTGTTTCTCAAGATCGTTGAGTGGTGCGAGAGAATTGCATATGCATTCAATAACAAAGATGTAAATCAAAACACAACAAACACTTGTTAATTTTAACCCCTAAAGCTAATATGACTTCATTTTAGGCACCAAATGAAATGTTAAGTTGCCTTGTTCAATTTTAAGCCCAAAATAAAATGATGAAATGAGGGTTCAATTTTAGTCCCGTTTGAGCATTCTTTTTAAACCCAAATGAAAATTAGTGTGGTCGTAAAGCATAAAATGAAAATCATGATAGATGGGTTATAATTGCCCCAAAAGTGCCAAACGATTGTTACAATTCTAAGATTTAAAGATGAAAATTCTTCTTCACTTCAACTTTTACCATCCAATCCTGCAAAACCTCATTAGTCTAAAAACTAGAACAACGTTAGAGGCATGTTAGTAACTTGATGAAGAAAAAAATTTAAAACACATGCTGAAAAATAATCGTAAAATTTCTTACCAGAGTTGGGCATCACTATTCACAATAGCGTCACTCTAGTGAACTTGGGCATTGCTCTGCAAAGAAAACTGTGATGATGATAATGTTGCCATTTGAAGAGCATTGTCGTTTAAAAATATTCGATACCTCTAAAAATTATTAGCGTCATTTTTTGTTTAATCAACGTTCGGATATTGAATAGGCATCGTTGTTTCAGATGATAATAGTGTCACAATATGGCAACGCCCAGCAAAGGCATCGTTGAAATTGTGTTGGGCATCGTTGTTTCCTACAAAAGTTAAAATGAATCAAATTTGAGATAGAAATTTATTAAATTTGATTGGTTTTTCCCTCCTTCTAGTGCCAAAATGTGACCAATTTCATAGTATAGGTTAACTACACCTGATCTATATGAATTTGAGGGGTATTTAACCCACTAAGCATCAATCCCAATAAGATCATTCACTATAAACAAAGACAAAGAAGCCATTAAAACTAACATTTTAAATCATGAAAGCTTGACAAACCTCTAATCTAAGACATTGAAACTTATCCTATTGGGGGAGAGGTGTCACATTGATGTGAAATGGCGAACCTTTCCCAATCCCTTGGATAATGAGCTTGTTTCAATCAATTCTATTGAAGAGAATCGATGAAACCTATGAGAGATGTGTGATAAAACATGATTTAAAGATAAATGAATATGATGCAAGCTATTTTAACATGATTTATGCTAAGATGATCAATATGGGTGTAAGAAAATCTACTCTAAATGTATGCAAGCTTCAAAAGATTAAAATCCTAATTAACAAATAAGCTAAATGTATGCATCTGTGTTATCATGGAAGCCATTAATGGAAGCTAAGCTAATATGTAAGTAAATAAAGCTAAAATGAATGTGAGTGCAAGTGCAAATGATTTTAACAAGATAAGTTTGTTGTTAAAAGATGGATCCATTTATCTCCAAAAACCTATTTATAAAAGAAGCAAATGAGAAATGAAGGGTTAAGATAAAATGGCTAATCAATGGTCAAGGATGGAAAGTTGGAGACATGAATTGGATTCTCATCAAGGATGAGAATCAATGATGAGACCCAATCAGGGACAGATTCAGCCTTCAAAACAAACACACTTTTAGCACACATCTGAGGGTCCTACAAGTTAACTTGCACAAGAGTTTTTAGGGATTAACACATGGTTTGAACTAACTTGCATGAAGTTTTGTAAGAATATTCCCTTTTCAAATGGAAGAGTGAGGAGAAAAGAATATTTCTTTGGAGATATTCTCATGGGTGAGAAAAATAGATATTTAGTTAATTAAAACCAAATTTTTATGTGCAAAAGGGGAAGGAATATTCCTTTTGGAGGAATGTGCAAAGGAGGAATATTCCCTTGTAACTGGGGGGAATTAGATTTAATTAGTAATTGATAATTAAACATATGAATTATGCAATTAGGGGATTTAGAAGAATTTAAATGATATTCATTAAATAAATTATTTTAATAAAAGGGGAAAGGTGATGGCATTTAATTAAATAACTTAGGGTTATTTAATTAAATAAGAAGATTTAGAGATTTAAATTAAATAGTTTGATTTATTTAATTTAATGAGACAAAATTTTAGCGCAAAAAGGGGTTAATTAACCCGATTAAATTAATTATGTTAATAGATGAAAATGAGGCAATTAATTAAATAGCTAGGCTAATTTAATCAATTAAGCAAAAAGAGGATGGGTTGTAGGATGAAATGATGTTAATTAGCCAATGTGATCCATCGATAAATTTTTAAGTGTCTACATGGACCAAGAATATCTTTCATCGATCCTTATGATTCCCTTTAGAACCAAAATTTACCATTTTCCCCTCGTGATTAACAGTATTGTCACAACGAACTCTAATGTGAACCTAGTATGGTCAAGATCTGACTTAAATGAGCCTTGAGATTAACTTGAGTCAACCTAAGAGATTTAGGTTGCCCTATTTTAGTCTTTCAAGTAAAGATAGATTCCTGTGGTTTGTCTGTGAGGGTTTATCTACACTGTTGGTGTGCGACTAACATCATAATCAATATGAACTGGCGCTAGAAGGAGGGCCATATCTTTCTATCCATTTTTATTAGGAATTGGTATTGGTTATGGGTTTGAAATTTGCTTGTAAGACAATAGTCTATGTAAGATGGTAGTGTGAAAATGGAAGTTGATAAGCTTTGGGGAATCCTTCACTAGAGATTGCATCCTTTGATTTTGTTCACCCTTGGTAGGGTCACTAAGTGTAGAATTCATGATACAATTGACCACAGTGAACTTGATTGCGAAATTTTTCTAACTAGGCTAAGTTTGGCCACGCATAAAGTAATTATGTTAACGGAAGAGGTTTTAATTGCTAAGAGGAAAGAACCTTTAATGAGACGAATTTCAAATTCTGAGAAAGTGCATAACCCTAATGAAACCAAAAATGTTAAAAAATTAATTGCTAAATCAAAATGGTTTGTTAACTACAATTGTTATGAAGCAAATTCTAAAGTTTTGTAGGAAAGTGGATAAGAATGTCAAGAATTGGAAATACCACACCGAAAATGAGAAAATAGAAGTGATGAGTCATCATTCCTGTCACACATGGAAGATGACTATGAAGAGGAAAAGCAGGAAAATTAAGTGGGAGATGCATGTTTTTTGCTCCTAACTGAAAATTCACAAGTTAAAAAGGGAAATTTTCACTAACTCATTTGACTACAAAATCCGATGAAAATTTCCAACGAAAGATGTATAATTTGATGTATTGTCAGGATTTGATGTGTAATTTTCATTTTTTTAAAATTTTATCCACGAAGTTCGTCGAAATTTCGACGAACTTGAGTTTCGTCAATATTTCAACACACAGTCTCGTCGAAATTTCGACAAACATTCAAAATTAAAAGAAAAATGAATTTGTGGTCGACATAAATAAAAGTGGGTTCGCCTATTTATTGCGACAGTGTTTTGCTATACTTGAAAATTTGCTCTACTTGCGAATTTTCTCTACTTGTGACAGTTTGTGGAGAACTAAGGATGATTTTCTTGGGAAAAATAAAAAAAATTCAAGAAGATATTGCCAGGTTGAGGGTGGTCATTATCTTTTTCCAGAATTCATTTGTGAAGTCAAATTTGTACTTCTAGGTTTGAAAATCATATTTTAAAGCAACATCTCATTAGATTTCATTTTTAGACTTGTGCATTTTGAGAATTTCATTTCCAGATTTTGTTGTGCAAGTTCAATATTCTAATTTTAGGAATCTAATAGTTGGAAATCATAGTAAAATCAAATTTTAATAAGTTATGGAATTACCATTTTAAAGTGTTTTTTGGGGTCATTAACTTCAGGCTATCTTCTCTTTTGCAGGGGTGGTTGCATGCCAAATTTTTTTGGTGTAAAGTATCAGAATTATTAGATTTTGTTACCTATCTATGATTAAAAGTTATTGGAGTGTGAGTTTGATATTTTTTTAAGATCTAAATATTTAAGCTTGGTAAATAAGAATCATGTCAGATAATATTAGTCCAAAACAAAATGAAGAGACAATTGCTAGAATGTGGGATAGATTGAAAAGAAATGGTGATGGGAAATGGTATTGTCCTTGCAATAATTGCAAGGGCTTAAAGATGAGAAGACTTTTAATCACAACAGTTGTGAAACATTGTAGGCAACATGGTCATGTTGAAGAGGGGCATGATTATCGTCCATTGGTAAGTTGTTCATTATATGTATTTATATTGATTGAATTTGTAAATGCTTATATCGTTTTAACATTTTTTATACATATAAAAAATTACTTGATCATGATCATGGTTTATTTGTGTCTATCATTATTATAAAGGTGGGTCACCCTAGGGAACATGATATGGATTATCACAGCCCAGAGAATGTGGTTTTGCAAGCAGAGGAACATGGAGCTGTGAATATCGAAGATGAAGTTAATGATCCTATGGAAGAAGATGATCATGTGCCAAAAAATACAATTGAATATGATGGGTATGAATACATTGATCCATGACACATTTAGTGGCAAAACTAATCATGATGATCAAGATGACTTTGATGATGTTCATGATTTACCTTTACTTGAGAAGGCATATGAGCCCCTTTATGAAGGCTCCCAAACAACTCTTCTCTCTGTTGTATTGTTTTTGTTGAACTTGAAGGTTGTGAATGGTTTATCAAACATAGCAATCTCACAGATGTTAAGGTATGTCATATATGTCATGTTTTTTCATTTATTTTAATTGTTGTTAGTTCATCACTAGTAAATAAAGGATGAAATATGTACCATTAATATTCTTTATATGAACCAATTATTTTTTGTTGTAGATTGATTGGTAAATTTTTGTTACCACCATCGAATATTTTACCTTGCTCATATTGAGATTTATGTGCCATTATGAAATATATCGGAATGGAGTATCAAGCAATAGATGCATGTCCCAATGATCATATTATATATCATAAATGCCTTGTGAATTTACAGAATCTGAAATATCGCCAGCAATCAGTGCAAAACCAGATGTTGCCGGTGCGGTCAGTCCGTGATGGGGCAATCAGTCAGTCAATCGTATGTATTCGCCATGGATGTCGGCAGGAGCGCATATTGTTTGTCAATGATTTGTTTCCGGGATATTTTGTTTTAAATCCAATTTTTCTTTTGGGTGGTAACATCTCATTTATTAACATTTGTTTGCATAATGACTAATATTTTTCATTTAATAGTCTTGTACATTAATTTATATATATTACATTAAAATGGTTTATAATGGTATGTAATGACATGTTCATTCCAATTAAATTAGTACAAGATATGAATGTATATACGAGCCTCTTATCGGCAGGATTACTAAAAATTATGGAATAGATTGTCACTATGTATGACGTCTCTAGACCAATAGGACAAAGACAATTTCAATTCATCACCGATACTTGTATGGACAATTCACTTGATACTTGAGACTAACATATTTTGTGGTATGTTATAACATTTATTTTAATGATATTTAATTTTATGAAGTAGATATCATGCATGTTTTTTAAATAATCTATTCATTATATATAATTATAAAAATTAACATATTTAATCCAATTATATATGATCTTGTAGGTCTTCAAACAAAGGGGAAATTTGCATGTCCAATTTTTGGTCCAAAGATGAAATTTTGTCATTCAACAAGTTTAGGAAAGCAGGTGTTTGATGAGTATAGGCACTTCCTCCACAGAAATCATAAGTATCTAACTACTGAAAAACATCTTTTCAATGGGAAAGAAAAGACTACATCAAAACCACGAAGAATGACACCTCGCCTATGGAAGTTGGAATATAATAGAATTAATCATCAAGGCTATACATCAGATCAAATTTTTTATCTATCATATATGATATGTTTGGAATTTATATTTTTATATTGTGTTGTGTTTACTCGGGTTGTAATTGACAATGATTGTCGTTGATAATTTTTTAACTAATTGACAATGATTGTCGTTGATAATTTTTTAACTTATATGATTCATGAAGGTTGTCAAGGCATTAATTGTTGGCTTCCACAGGGACTGAAAAGTTATCCTAGACAATTTAGTAGGTTGCCCTACTATGATCAGCTACAAATTATGCATTTTTTTGATACAATGCATATCGGAAAGAATATAACAGAAACGTTATGAAAAATATTGGATGGAAGGCATGGCAAAGAAAAAATTGTCAAAATTTGTAGTGACATTCAGGAAGCCAATCATGCAATGAAAAATTTCATTCAATTGAATAGCAATGGAGACCAAATTTATATAAGTGCCCTTCCTTGGTTATTAATGGAGCAACAAAACAATGCTATAAAAGAAGTCATCAGAAAAATTCAATTTCCCACAGGATTTGTTGCGAACATAAACAATATCATAAGAAAGAAAGGTGAATTTAGGTTAGGGATGAAAACACATGATTGGAATACCTTCATTAAGGTAATTATTCTGGTATATTATATACACTTGTATACTGCATGCACTTTTCAGTATATTATGTTTACTACTTTTGGAAAAATAATGAAAAGATCATTTTATAATTGTTGTAGTGTGTTCTACCTCTATCTCTCCCAAACAACTTCGACAACAATGTCAAGCAAGTTATATATGATCTTGGAAAATACATGAGGCAAGTAGCAATATTTGTTCAATTGGTTGTGTAGATCTTATAATTGCCATTTTTTTTACTTGTTATGTAATATATTGTATATTTTTGTTAAATCTCATTAATATATTTGCGCCTTGAATCACTTGTAGATGGTTGTCATCTAAAGAAATCCATAAAGAAGATATAAATTATTGGAAGAGAAAAATTCCTCGTCTAATGTGTGAAATACAAAATTCTCTACCTTTGACATTTTTCAATGCACAAGAACACTACCTCATACACCAAGTTAAGGAGATTTAATTGTATGGACCTGTACACACAAGGTCAATGTGGATGGTTGAGAGGCAATTGAAATTTTTGAAGACTTTGGTTACACAAAGAGCACATCCTGAGGGTTCTATGGTGGAGGGATATATGGTATACCAGACCATGGTGTACATTAGTGAATATCTTCCTAAGTTTGTAGCAAAGATCCATGTAGATCGCATTTGGGATCCCAACTCCATTAACATATTTGAAGGGGAGTAGCTGATGGGGAAAGGTAGATTGAGGAAAGTGATCTAGGTAATTATAAGATGGTCATGGAGATTAATTAGAATACATTTTACATATGGTTTTTATGTATATTTTACTTATTTAATTATTAATCTTCAATATACATCAATTATAAATTAAGGTCGTATACCATGGTAATTAACTAATTATACATTGTTTGAGAATTTCAAATTTTTTTTATATAGTTGGTCGAGAGTGGGATTCACTACATTTTTATGTTGCAAGCAATCTTGATTGGATGACGATATGGATTGAACGATGTCAAAAATCTGGTTGTGCATTAACATGGGAAGGTATGGCTTCATTGGTTAAAGAAGTTCATCGTAATGGAGATTCCAATGTTACACAAAGGGAAATTAATTTAGCATATGGTTTAAGAGATAAACAAGTACGTATAAATATATTAATCACCCATATTATTTAATTATTTTCAATTATATTGATGTATATAGGATGCATAGGATCCAACAACAACACCAACAACATCATTTCATGAGGGTAAATCAAACACAATCAGAATCAGGAGAAGATCAAATTCTTAATTCACTTTCTTTTTCCTCAAAACTCATACAACTTCTTTTGATTCTTCAATTCTACAAGACTTCAAGGCAACAAGTTAGCACTCCAATTTCAAAAAACCATGTCATTATCAGTATTCCAATTGACTCATTCAAAGCAAAAACAATATTAGAAAACTTTGACTCAATCAATCAGATTCACATCATTCTCAACCACCATATCAACATCTATACATTCTCTCAGCCTTTCATAAGGCAACACATTATGCTCACTTGCTACACAACCAATTACCAATCCTTCAAATTCCTGTATACATCTCATCCTCAAGGGAACAAAACACTTATTCTAAATCAGATTCCAAAATGTCAATAACCAAACTTCAATCATTGAAAATAGTCTAAACTTCTCAAATAGCACCAATTCATTTTCCTTACAAGGAAAACTAACGAAGACCAATCCTTCTTGCTATCAACTAGTTAATCAGTCCTTCATGACACAAGATTCATCATGTTTTGAGAGAAATCAATTCAATACATCAGTGTATAAATATAAGATCCATCTGCTTTGTAAAGATACCAAGACACATAATAGAATCATCATTCTCAAAACAATATGCACTACCTTTACAACCTTATTCAAGCATAAATTCTACTATAACTCCATCCAAATGACAAGGTTCAAGTATTTAAGGTCACTCACTTCCCTGTACACATAGATTTCCACTGTCCATGAAATCTAAACATTAATTAGCAATAGACCTCCATACCCTAGATCGGGTGAACCACTCACACTAGGTTCAAAACCAAGATCCAAAGGCACATTTAGAACATCTTAATGCCCATATCATCATATCAAAAACTCATAATGATTTATACTAGAGAAACTAGCAGATTTCAGACTATACGCCCAAGAAAGGCTACTAGAATAGGGCTATTTTACAAAGCATCCACCTTTTTTCCAAATCCAAATTGTTAGACAACCTTAAACAATCAAAATAAAGATAAAAAAACACTAGATTTATCCACTTTCAAAGATTGAAAGACCCATTTAGAAAGTGTATTAAAAAACACTTAATTTTAGGCTGGAAACACCCAAAACAGTGAGGGTTTTGTGATTATCACCCTTACAAGCCTCCAATACTCTGACCAACCATTTAAAAATGCTCCATTATGTCTGAAAATTCCTTTATAAACATCTCCTTGGACATGCATATGTTATTTCTCCAATACCCTGCTGGAAACCTTCATTTTCAAGAGGAAAACTCGAAAAATTAACTTTAAATCAACAACACAACACCATATTCTTGATACCTTGCACTCACACAAAAAAAAATCACATAAAGGACACCCTACTTATCCCATCCCACCATTTCTACTAGGTTTACATTGGTGGGATGGGCCTTAAACTTCTTTAGGGACTCTCAAAATCACAGTGAAACTAACTCTACCTGAGACATAGGATTGTCTTTGATTCTTTTTCTGCTTAAAACTAACTTTCAAACTCTTTGACAATGAAAATTACTCTTTCTCAAATGAGATTACACAAGAAATAACTCTTGGATGTTACCAAATTAGCAATACAAGTTAGGAGAAATAGAAAGAATGCTTGATAACTTAGAAAAATAGGGCTTTTCTTCAAGATTTTGTTACAAGAATTTCAAGATTCTGCTCTTCCACACCTTTCCATGCTTTTTATAACTTTTTCCCTCTTAATAACTACCTTTTCTAACTTCTCATCAATTCAAACTACCTCTTATCTCCTAATATGCTTGATTTATGCATTTTTGTTTACATAATATTGCATTATTTGCATTTTTTTGCATTTTCACCTCCTAGTGACTTCTTTTATAATTTGATTACATTCAAATTATCCTTTTCATGGCCTTAACACACAAATTTAGACTTGAACATGTAAATTTAACATATTAGCCTTTTGAAGGCATTTACAAGATCTAGGTGCTCTTGCACCAATATATATTTTGAGATTTTTTTCTTTGCATACATTTGGCCAAGAATAAATATGGTTATCAACTGACGATATTGCAATAACTTTTACATGTTTGACATATTGCAGGTGAAACACCACAAGGCTATGTGGTGTAATGGTCATAAATTTCAAATCAAAAAGTTGGATGACATGAAGAAAACTTGTGATTCTGGTATAATTGTAGTCTTTTAGGTGACTAATGTTTCATCTAGAAGTGACATACATCCAAAAGTCTCAAAAATTTGATACTATGGGATTTTGGATGATATACTTGAGTGTGACTTTAAGTCCTTCAAATTAGTTATGTTCATCGTCCTATGGTATAGGCTACGATTGAATGAAAATGATCCTGAGAGAACTGTTATTGAACATGAAAATGGATTTACCATGGTTAATACAAGGTCGATCAAGCGAGTTGGAAATGGGCCCTATGTTCTTCCAAGCCAATGTGAGTAGGTATTTTACTCAGAGGTTTCAGGTAAATTGGGTTGGTCATTTTTTGTTAGACATGATCCAAGAGGAAGGTCGATAAAGCATAATGTGGTGGAAGAAGAAGATACCAAAGAATTAGAAGATGATGTAGATGATTATTAGGATCAACAGTTAGTTGATGATGTGCCTGACGAAGATGTCGAAGAGGAGGAACTAGATCATGATGATGTAGGAGTTAATGTTCATGAAGATGATATCCATGTAGATGATGACATTATCAAAACTGATATCAATGACGACGACAATGATATGACCAATCCTTACAATGTCGAATCTAGATCGGATGATACAAACAAAGAGTTGGATGAAGAAGAAGATCAATGACATTGAAATGTATGAGTTATGCGATTATATTATCTATTTGATATTAATTTCTTGATAGAATTATATTTGACTTATGGGAGGTCTAATTTTATGAATTTTTATCCATGTGCAGACCTAATGGGTTGTGTTTGAACATTGAATATAAATGATACACACACACATATACATATATACATATATATACATATATATATATATGTATGTATGTATATGTATTTGAAAATGTAAATGTAAATGAAATTACTGGATGCTCTCCTAGAACAATAAATGTAACATATCATTAAAGAAATCTATATCTATGTATATAAATGTGTATTTCTAAATGCAAGTGTAAATGAAAAGAGCATATGGTTTTGTAGTGTTATAGATGCAACATATCCATAAATTAATGTAATTGAAATTCTAAAGTCTTCAACACATATTACATGAAATTGATCAAACTATTAAACTACATGAGAAATAAATGAAAATAGTAAATGCATATGTATCTAGATCAAATTCTTTTCGTGCTGGACCCTGTTAGCACTCAAAAACGCTGGTTAAAAAACCACAAGAGGTTGCCAATCTCTTGGTACACTTTAGGGTAATGTACAAGGCTTAATGACTTGAGCCTTCTTCAATTTTGGTGTTGTTAAACCTAGGTGGGTCTACCTATACTGACTGAGCATGGACTTAATTGATGTTATTTAACTATAGTAATCTATCCACAATGGCAAGTTTATAGTGAACAGATGTGATCCTAATCTAACATGAACTAAATGAGAAATATGTTCAGTTAATAGATGTATAAAATGAATTAGATTTATGGATGGACAAGGGGAGACCAGTTCCTTATTGGGTATATGGAGTCTAATGAATATTTGCAAATGTGGATTTCAATAATGGCAATAATTCAAACTGCTAGGAACATAAATTGTTTACAACTTGTGTAAATGTGCAAGTGAATAATTGACAAACTCTTCTTGAGATAGAATGACAATTCTAGTTATGTGATTCTTCTGATTAATCCAACTAAAACTTACCAATTAATGTGATTGATTAAAAGATTTTAATCCCTACTTGAGAGAACCAAATAACCGGATCACACATATATAGCAAATGTACAATGATAAACAAAGTATAAACTTGTTATATCAATTCAAAAAATAGAGAAGCATCAAAATGGAAACAATCAAATAACTGCTAAATTTAACAAACAACTGATACCAAAATCTTAATCCGTGACTTAGATATCTACATTTACTCCATCAAAATACATGCATCTAAGTCTCTGTGTATGAAAGAATTTTTCTAGAAAGCTATCTACTGAATATCTCCTAACGCCTACATCTATTGCATTACTATGGAACATATATAAATACATCAAAACTTGGAAGGGACACGTCCCTTCACAATTTTTTTATTTTACTTAACTAATTAAAAGAAGATATTAGGGTCTATTTAGCCATGGATGAACATTTGATAAATGATGTAGATAATCCTATCGTTGATGAGTATTGACATCTCCTAATTCATTCCTGGCCGATATTTCCACCTTTATCATCCTTTTGTTCTACTCGCAGCTCTCGTCCAATGTTGAATCCTTCCCTATAGCATTTTCCAGAATTCTCTGCAACATCAATTCACATTTTTTGATCCACTTGGCTTTCTCTTTCAACTTTTCTCCTTCTTCAAATAGTGTAGGAAGTCCCATATTCTTAACATCAACCAACCCCTTTGCATCTTCTTGTAGTTCCTCATAAAGGTCCCTGTGTTTCTTTATAATTTGGTCACCCATACCAATGGCCACACTATTAGGAACATCTCTTTCATTTAATTCTTGAAGCTTTTCTTGAATCCTTCCATCAATTCTCTTGTGTTCTTTCCATGTAACATGGTTCTTTGAATATGCTTCCCATAACTTATTCAACCAAATCATTAAGTTGTCCTGCCTTTTTCTGATTATTGTAGTGAGTGTATCATATTTACCTTGTGAATATGCAGTTGAAACATCCCAATGATCGAAGTTTACCTGTGATATTTCACCATGTGTTATTAATTTAGGAGGCCCCATTGTGACTCCTAGCATGTCCTTCAATTGATCATTTTCTTTCATGATCCTTTCATTACTCATCTTGTACATTTCCTTTTCTTTGATCAATATTTGTATTTGGGCTTTATTCATTTTTTCCACATTAATCCCAATGTCTATAGTCGCCACAAGATCTACCTCTCCAACCTTCAGAGTCATGACATGTCCAAATGCTTTCTCAATATCAATCACCATTGACTTTCTATGAGGTTGATACAAGGCCCATATCATGAGTGATCCTTCATCCAGGTTATATTTGGATCCAACATATATTTATGTCACCCCTTTTCGACTAAGCTTGTGTGTGGCACTATTATCCTTTAAGAAGCTATCAAAGACCAATGCAGAATTCAAATCCATCCTTGGAAAGATCATAACTCCGGCATCCTCTAACATTTTCCTTCCTTTATTGGGGGTCATATTATCCATTTCTCTATCCATGGTTAATTTCAAATTATTTAGTAGTTTCTCCTCATTGCTTGGTGTAATATTATCAATTGTCTCCCTTATCTCCTTGCCCTTTTGTTTATACAAGAAAGATTTGAATTCTGAAGAATTCACAAATTCATTATCTGCTACAAATGACCTATATTCCCTCTCTCTGGTGTCTATATCTTGGCTCTCTTCAACACTTGGTTCTCTAGGAGGGTAGTTGTAATCTTGAGTTTTTAATCTAGAAATCCTACTGGGTAGGTCTCGTGGCATATCTTCTCTAGATTCCTCATCTCTAGAAAAATGGAACCATGTATTTGGAAACCATTGGTTACATTCCTCCACCACTCTCTTTGCTTCCTCTACCTCTAAATGTCTAATCATGTCATCAAATTGATAAGGCACATGATCATATCCTCTAAAGTTTATCCTTTGTCTGGCAGAATTGATATATCCCTCTAGATCAAATCCTTTTCTTGGTGGACCCTTATTCATATTATACTACATTAATTTGTCAAGGATCAAATCATATCCTTTCTTTGCAAGCACAGTAAAATCACCAAAGCACAGAGTACTAGGCATAAATGCCTATTTCCTGAATGAACCAAAATTCATGAAACTAGAAAAATCCATTTGTCTTACAATTTCCAAATATGCAATCCTATCCGGAACTGTTTTAGGAAAAATGAATGGATAATCCTCAAAACCAAACACCCTTACAATAGTAGCATCTTCCAAGCAATACTAGTCTCCCCAATTGTGATGAATTGGTCCATTAAAGTCCTTAGGTTTAAGGAAGCATTTTATTTCATCAAACAATGAGTGCACACAAGGATGACTGTAGAATTCATATACTAGCTTTACAAAATATTCTTTAAAATACAGGTAACTGGAATTAGCAAACCTACTGTCCCAAATGGTAGTCCACAATTGAATGGGTAACAATTTTCCCTCTTTATCAAACTATGAAACCTTCAAATTTTTTGGCCAAATCCCTAACTCTTGTTCGAAGTACAATACTAGATGCATTAAAAGAGAATAATGCCTAAGGTGCAGAATAGGGGATTTATTCTTGATTTCCATCAATGTTAAGTTGAGTTCCCTGGAGACAAATGAAGCATAGTCGAAAAACCTAGAATTATGACATTGAATGTCAGCTGCAATTACCATGGGAACAATGGACATATACTCAAGAACTTTCATACCCAACACTTGTCCTACTGAGAAATAGGTATATCTCATATAGGGCTTGAATAAGTCCACATGGAATGGAGGCCCATCGCTATTGTCAAGTGGGATAGTTTTACCATCTTGTTTAATTCTATGTAAGGGAAACCTCCAACCCTTGTAAGTGGTGTCCATTCTCCAAAACTCCTTTTCCAACTCTTCATTCACAATTTTCTCATTACTCCACCCTTCCAACTTAAAAAACTCACTTATTGAAGCCTCTGATATGTATATGAAGGGTTTCCCAGATGGTTTTCATATGGCCTTAAGTTTTGAGTCATAGTGGATGGCCAACAATTTTACCAACTCTGTATTGACAAACACATTAGGGAAAACCATCTTTCCTAAATTTAGATGTCACATATTACAAACTGGCTCAAAACGATCTCTTTGGTGAAAGTGGAATCTAAACAATTCATAGCCTCTTATTGGGGTCCAAATGTATCCTATGTGCTTGCATTTCTCATCCAATTTTTCCACTTCTTCCCTCAGTTGTGTGGAACACCTACCTCTGGGCCGAGAGCCAGGCAATTGGTCAATTAAATCTTGATCCAACTTTTGTTCAACACCCTCTGGCTCAATTCTAGACTCAAATTTTTGCTTCTTACTCTTAGGGTGACTTCTCTCACTTTGTTTTCTACCTTTCAACTTCCTCGAGTTGGTGGCTTCCATATTACTCGCTTAAAATTGTAAAAATGAAAAAGTTAAAATGCAGAGGACTTACTGGTTTTGATTGAGGTCTTTCAACTGAAACAATTCTCTAGCCCTTTTGTTTGTCTCCTCGTTTCCTTCACTACCAATTTGCATTAATGTTCATTTTGCAACGATTTCCTTTCAATTTATGAAATTACCTATGTTCTGTGGCCCCATTAATGTTTTAACTCTAGGCATGAATGTAACAGATTTTTGAATTCCTTACTATCACATCAAATGAACTGGTTGACAAGACACCTTCAAACTTTGGCCGATCTATGCATTAGGCCCCAACCAACATTCACTGAATACTCTGCTGATTGGGGTAACACTCTACACATTTGACTGATGTTAACATTTGTCCCGTATACATCACCGAGAGTCACTCTGACAATCATTTTGGTTCATTTGTTTCTTCATCAAATGGCATGCTACCTTGAGCATAACTCCCCAAGGACACATGCCATCCTTGGATTGTTGACATGAAACAAACAATCAAAAATTAATTTCTCTTTTCCCTCTCTCTCTTTTCCTTTGTATCTCTTATATTTCTCTCTCTCATGCTCTCTATCTCTCTCTCTCTCCCTATCTATCTAAGTTCATCTTTCATTTTGGTTTATGGCGACTGCGTTGAGCGCCGACAAATCATACGTACTATTAAAGGAGACAAAGAGACGTCGATGAGATAAAGTGTCGAGGATAAGGTGAAGATCGTGTCGATGGATCGAGGATCGGAGGACCGAGATGGTGAGATCGAAGGGGAGAAAATGGATCTCGATGGGAAGATCGAAGGTTCGGGAGTTCGAGAGATCGGAGCAGAGGGAGAGATATATCAATCACGATCCCTATATCTCTATCTATTCATCCTTATCTCTTTATCTCTCTACCTCTCTCTATCTCTTTGTCTCCCTTTCTATTTGTATGTTTCTCATTATATCCCTCTCTCTCTATATTTTCCTCCCTATATTTATCTTTGTCTCCTTAAGTGTGCAATTGGTACATTGAAGAGGTCTTAAAGGAGAATTATCATATATTTAATCAAATGGCATGCTACCTTGAGCATAACTCCCCAAGGACACATGCCATCCTTGGATTATTGGCATGAAACAACTAATAGAAATTTAGTTTCTTTTTTCTCTCTCTTTTCCTTTGTATCTCTTATATTTCTCTCTCATGCTCTCTCTCTCTCTCCCTATTTATCTAAGTTCCTATCTTTCTCTCATTCTCTATCTTTTTAGTTTCTATATCTCTTTCTATTAGCTAAGAGGCTACATATATTGTGAGATTTGAGCTTGAAACAAATCTCATGCCTGGAAACCACTATTGTGTTATTGGAAAACAAGTTTCAATTGCCATTTAATGGTAAACTAGCTGTAGTGTAATGGTAAAATCCTCTAAAATATCAGGTAAAAGCCTATATATACTATTATATAATAATAAATATAATATAATTATATATAATTTAATCTAATATTACTATTATATTAATTATATTTTGCATTGGGATAACACCAAGGAAAATATAGAATATATACTTTCATGAAGAAATAACATGAATGTCTATTATTAATCTACAAGAATGAGCTACAAAATATAAATCTAATATAGCTAATATATATTTAACTAATAGATACTTAACTATATTTTGGAATATTAAAACCTAGCTAAATGGCCCCATAATTTTCAATTTAATTAACATACTCTAAAACCTAATGAAACCAGGTTGTAGCTTGTCAAATTGGAGAAGTGAAAGGTCAATACTAGCATCGAGGAAGAGTTTGGAGGAGTGAAACAAGGTCAATACTAGCGCCGAGGAAGAGTTTGGAGTTAAAACAAGGTCAATACCAGCGCCGAAGAAGAGCAGAGGAGTGAAAACAAGGTCAATACTAGCACCGAGGATGAGGTTGAGGGCACTCAGGGAAAATCAACGACCAAGGGACAATGAGTACTGTAAGTTTGGCATCCCCATTCTCTTTAACTTGCAATTTTCATGACTAGTTTCCAAAGATCTTCTCGTACATTGGCACCCCCAAAGGTCTAGGATTTCATCACACATAGCCTTCATCGCATGATTCTGAAGCAATTGTAGTCTTATTCCAAGTATATGCTGGGCTAAGCTAGATCTAATGAATGGAAATAGAGGCATACAATTATTTTTTAATACCTCCACCATAAACATATGCAAGGAAAGGTCTCCTCCCTTCTTGGTAGTGATAACCTCCTCCACACACAACCCTTAAAAAATATGAATAGAGAAATATAATCTTTGAAGAACTCAAAGTTCATTATCTCCTACTTGATGCAATTAGTCATTTTATCCTTACAAACATTTATAGTGATTACTAGAGGCACATAGACCAATTCTTCATAATAGAAGAATTTGATCATACTTTTCCAATGATGGCATTATGAGAAAACCTTAGGTTAAATGAATAATTCCTAGCTAAGTTCTTTATATCATGTCCAACTATATAAGAGAAGACCACTGCTATGTGTACTTGGATACCATGGAGAAAGGCTCTTTGGGCTCTTTCATCAATCAAGGTATTGTTAAATTTTAACACCTAAAAGTGAGAATGAAGAATCTTTCCTAGGATTGTGGCCATCCCATTATAGCTCTTAGAGTTGTTAGAGGTATTTTTGTTTCAAAGTAGAGATTGGACCATCAAATAGTGTCACCATGAATCTACCAATATATCCATCAAATTGACAAACCTTGACTTAACAACCACAAATTCACAAGAAAATTGCCCCTGTTAGCCCTAGGGCATCAATTCAATTCCAAGTTTCTTGCTTTAATAGACCCCTAAATGCAATGAACCTCTATCATACCATGTTGCACACCAATCCACCGAGTTACAATTCCAAGACAGTGGGTGGATTGGTGGATGCCATTTCTATTTAGCCCTCAAACCCTTACACAAGAAAAATAGGGTAGTCCTTGTATTTGATTGTTTTCTCCCACAAAACAGTGATCTCAGAGCATATCAAGCTTGTACGAACACATATATTTATCTACAACAATGATCTTAGATCATTTCAAGCTTGTACGGATCCATACAACACAAAAAAACTTCAAAAAAATAGTAAAAACACATAAAATTGCTTCAAGAACGTGGTATTTGATATGAAATTTTGGTATCAACAATTGCAATTGGATGGGAATACAATATGATAGAAGTGGGATAAGAAATGCATCGTTTGAAGCATCAAACCAA
>VDFB02220681.1:0-12697 GCA_007258455.2 Sequoia sempervirens | reverse complement strand
TTGGGTTTTATTACAATTTTCATTCACTTGACACAAATTTCGCTACACACATTTTGGCACACTCAGTGAGACCCACGTCATGGGTGTACTAACACAATTTCAATTTTTTTGGTAAGCTTCATTTTCAGGTTTAACACAAAGGTGATTCCGCTTCAAAAAGGCAAATCCACTTTGTAAACAAGTGATTCCGCTCTTATAGAGGTAGTTGCACTTCGAGCTCTCACTACACAAACTCCTAGAAAGCAGGTGAATCTGCCTCTACAGAGGCAAATCCACTCCAAAAAAGGTGAATCTACCTACACATGGGTGATTTTTCTCTTGACTGTTTTGCTCCAAAAGGGTGAATTTGTCTGCATAGGGGAAATCCTTCTCTACATAGGAAAATCTGCTCTTGGGTGATCCTACTCTATATAGGCGGATCCACTCTTGCGTGATCTTTCTCTACATAGCAGATCCTCTCCTACAAGGGCAATCCTACTCTACATAGGAAGATCCACTCCTACAAGGGAAATCTTTCTCTACATAGGTGGATCCACTCTCGGGTGGTCTTCTTCTACATAAGTGGATCCGCTCCTACATGGGAAATCTTTCTCTACATAGGTGGATCCACTCTTGGGTGATCCTTCTCTACATAGGAGGATACATTGCTACTTGGGTGGATATGTTCTATTCTTGGGTAATTGTGCACTTGGGAAAATTTGTGATTTCTTGGGTGATTTCATTCTATTCTTGGGTGATTTCTCTTTGTACATCATCGACTATGCTTAGTATAAAAAAGTCTTCTTCAAGTGAATTTTTTGAACATCTAATCATCTTTTTGTGTAGCTTGATATCATTTTCCAAATATATTAAAAATCAAACAACTACTAACATATCTTCCACAAGTTCATAGTCAAAGAATACTTTTATCACTAATCTAGGCACACTTCAATTTATAAAGGGTCAATTAACTTTGTGTGCTTTGTTTAGGATTCTTCATTGGTGTAGTCTCTCCCCTTGCACCATTTGGTGAGCCTAGGGATCAAAAATTGTAAAGTAATCTAAGTCTTGTGGTCTATCCTAGGAGTGCTAGCTTGTGCATATACTCTCTCTTTGTGCTTTGTGCAAGCATAGAGATCAGAAATTACTAGAATTTCCTTCCCTTTAGGAGGCTTTCTTGGGGGTTTCATCACCTCAAAGGATGAACTCAACCACATGAACTAACAAGATAAATGGGGAGAATGAAATTTGTACCCCAATCTAGTCACATTGTGTTTAGCGAAGCTCTGATGCTCGGGTGATACCGAGCTAAGAGTGCAAGGTTGGTCTAAACAACTTAGCTGACATTCCCCACCAATGCTTGTGATGGGAGCTAGTGTTCATCGATGTGCCTCATGTATCCTCTCAATATTTAGATGATGCACTATCTATCACCTATTTTAGCCTAGCATAAGACCTTTCAGTCATTGCTTAGTATGGTTTAGGGTATAATATCATGCCCAAAGCTATTCACCATGTATCTCCTTGAGTAGAGATAAGAGCTCTTTAGGAAAGGTCTCAAGACCTCCAAAAAAAGGGAAAATGTGAGCCCTTATGCCACTAGATCCCTATCTATTGACTCTTGAAAGAGAGGTTCCTTTCACTGATCTTGAGGTATTAGCCTTTTGGCTAGTAGGTCTACACTAACACACCTACTTGATTAATCTAGGCTTGTGCTTTTTGATGTGTCTTCTTGTGCTTACTAGTACATATCTTCAATTTATCCTGTCATCATCCATATTGTGTCCAAGTGTGATTGTATTTTTTGGTCCTTTTGACAATATGTCCCATCATCCTTGGGTGACTCTACCCTACACTTGGGTAGATCTGCTCTCTTGGTTGAATCTACTCTGTTCTTGGGTGGATTTTGCTAGGCAGCCACCTCCCATCGATTTGTCTTCTCTTGGGTGAATCCACTCTATAATTAGTTGAGTCCTCTCTCTCTTGGGTGAATCAACTCTGATCTTGGGAAAATTTGGCAAGGTATACACCCATGTCTAATCATCCTTAGGAAACTCCACCTCTACTTGGGCGGATCCACTCTCTCTTGGGTGAATCCCTAATGTTCTTAGGAAAAAATACCTAGGTATTTATCCCAATTCCAACCCATAATTTCTCCTTAGGTGATTCCATCTCTACTTGGGTGAATTATCTGTGTTCTTGGGATGATCCACTTAGGTCATAATCTTGTCATCCATTACTTCTTTGGTGATTTTTCCTAGATAATTGGGAAAATCTACCCTTTTCTTGGGTGATTCTACTCTTGGACATTTTCATTTCTTCTTGGGAAAATCTGCACTATTGTTGGTTGATTTTTTTCCCCATAGAAAATATAGAGAGAAAATATTTCCTATCATGAATAGCCAGTGTTCTCTTGAGTCCAAAACTACAATCCAATATTTTTTGTTTCATATCTAAAAAAAAAATCATTTCCATCTCATCAACCACCATCAAATTATCCAAAACATCATCCCCTTTGAGGAAGGAGTCAATTAAATGCATCCTATCAACATCCAAGTTAGCCGTACAATCCAAAATCCAACATCAGATACTTAATTAAGATCCTAAATTTCCTAAATCAATCATCCAACGTAATACTATCTTGGGAAATTATCCTATCCCAAGTTAGTAATCTATTTTGCAAGCAATTTCACCTTGAGCCAGAGGTATACTTTGCATCAATATTTTCTTTTGCTTGAGAACTTAACCTATCTCAAGTAGGAAATCCATCCAATCAAACTTTGACATAGGATCTTGACCATATTTGAGAGGAGACCATCCTACCATATCATCATAATTATCCTAATCTGAGCTTAAACAAAATCCTAATCTAAGCTTACTCCAAATCCCAATATAAGCTTTAGTACATCCACATCCAAGGTCTTTTGATATCAAAACAAATATTACTTGATACATTCTTCTATATTCTTATAATCCTTTTCACTTTCCTTCTAATCATCTATTCTCATCTCTTCCATCCATTCCCATCCAATCTAATATCATAAATCCTTATCCTCTCTCAAAATGACCAAAAATAGTAATCAAGGCAAATCCCAATTATATTGAGGATGGTGATAAAATTCTTGTTGATCAGGATGGGTACAAAATAGACCCCTTTGATGCTATTATCAGTAGCAAGCTTTCCCCTAGCATCTTCCAAAATCCAATCACTCATCCAATTTATCCCATCATGCCTACATATACACCCATTAGCGATCCTTATGATACCTTTGACAAGGGAAATTAATTAGCTCCTCCATACACATGTCCATCTTATCCCCCATCCATATCTTCCTCTCATCTATCACTCACATATCCCTCTCATCCAATATCCATACCTTCATCTTCTCCCCTAATCATATTTCAACCTCCATCTTTGCACAATAAAACTATCAGCTTCATCCATAGTCCAAATCCAACATCCCATTATCCCCCAAACCATCTCCTAATCCATAATCCTAATCCTTAAATCCATGATCATAATCCTCCATCTACTCTTAATATTTTCTCCTATCTCAATCCACCATCCACTCCCTCCTACCTCAATCCACCATCCACTTCCTCCTATATTAATCCACCATCCATGTCCTCCTATATCACTCAACCTTCTAATCCTGCATACCTTAATCCTCCTTCTAATATATCATATTTCTATCCTTCATCTAATCTTCATCTCCCCACTAATCTTAATCCTCCACCTATCCATAATCCTTCATCTATTCCCAATGCTCCACCTAAGCCTAAAATCCACAAGTGTCTCATTCCAAATGCTATCCAATGACTCCTAGAAGAGAAGTCATCACCAAATCCACATCCCAAATTTGTGGAGTCATTTCGTCCTACTCTACCATGTATGGTCATTAGTGATGAGGCCCTTCTCCATCCCATAGCTATCATCCTTCTTCCCACTACTGAAACCATCCAAACCATTGAAATCATCCAAATCATCAAAGCCACCCAAATCCAATCCCCTCCTCCTACTCCTATCATTAACCAAATCTACTCCCATGAAAATATTGAATCCTCCATCTTGTAGTAGAAGAACCAAGCATATCCACCACCCATCCTCCTCCACCTCATAATGGATTCACATCATGCTGCCAAAATAAAAAGAATCATGCTATATAAATCAAATGGTCGAGACCATGAACTATCAAGGAAAAGGATAAAGGTCTTCATGAGCAAGGTATGTTGGAGCCCATCCATATCAAATAAAATCCATGAGCACAAGGCCTTGACTACATATCTCAAGGTTCACAATCCAAAAATGTTGGTACAACCTTTGTACAACCTTTAAGTGAGTCTCTTCCAAAAGAACAATAGATGCTTCTCATCATTCCTCCATATCATTTGCTTTCATCCCTCCTCCATCATACACACCTAAAAACATTATCGCCATCCCTCCTTCATCCTCCAAATCCATTTTGGGTCCTTATGTCCTACAATTACCCTTCACACATCCTCCATCTAATAAATCCATTTTAGGATATTATATCCCAAAATCCCATCCTCCCTCTCATCCTACTCATCCCTTCATCCACCAATCACATATCCCTATCACCCATCATAAACATCCCACTCTCATAATCCCCAATTAGGATCAATAAAGGAACATAATCGTGCATCATATCCAACATCCCAAATCCATCACTCCATTCATATTTTCTCCACATCACCCATCTACTCACATCCACACTATTTCTATTGGAAGCACTTTGAATACAAAAGTAAAATTCATAATCCAAACATCCACATGGATCTAAAGATTGACATATCCTCTTAAAAATATATGATGAAGAAAAGAAAAATCCAATCCAAATTCTAAATCAATCCCAAAGGCCACAAAGGCCCACCAAAGAAAAAATTAAAACCATGTGGATCCCAAAACAAAAAGATATAATACATTCAATGAAAAAATCCATAATGATATCCAAAGTTGTTAATCCAAAAGCTAAGCATACCCATCCTCCATCTCCTAAATCTATTTTGGATCCCTATGTCTTGAAATTCACTATCCAACCCCTCCATCATCCCCACATCCTCCATTTCTTTCTCCTTTGATCATTCAATACCCATGATCACAATATGTGTCAATGTTGGTCCTAGGTGACAACATCCCCCATCACTCCCATTATTCCATTGATACACTTTCCAATCTCCCATCCATTGTCCCACACATCTCCCACATCAAATCCCTTTAATCCATGCCCTTTCATAATCCATTTATCCCAATAAATTTGTACCAACATCCAGTAGTCATTTCATCATGGGCTCTTATTACCGATCAGTATGAATTGGATTGTTGATTCCATCCTCCTTCTCCTTATCACCTACTGCCATAATCCACTTATTCATATTCTTATCCTCATCCATCTCCACCTACATTCTTTTAAAAATTTCTGAAAATTTCTGAAAAAAATCAAACAATGTCAAAAATGAGAAAAAAAGAAAAGAAAAGAAAAATAGGAAAAAGAAAATTTCATTCAATGGTGAAATCTTGGCAAACAGGCACCTTGGGAAAGTACCATGATGAAAAGCTGGTAAATAGGCACCATGCATAAATCCCCCATATATTTTCTCTCCACACTTGAGGCAACTTCATTCTAAGCACCTCCATCCTCCATCTCCACTATCCAATCTATCTTACCTACCGTACCTATCATATCCATTTATCTCAACCCTTGTGTCCTCATGATCTTGATATAGATAGGGGAAAATATATATACATGAGCTTTGGACCCTCTCCGGTTTCCAGAGAGGTTGCTGCATCACGGCTGTCGCTTGAGCGTCTGTACTACATTGAACAAGGAAAGTACATCGTTGGTCTTTTGATCTGCCAAATCATTCTCTCGGCGTGCTCCTTTGCCAGACAATTTTATCATTCTAATTTTAGTTGAGTATCAACCAAGGAACATGTATCACCTGGAATAGCTCGCTTAGAGCATGTGGCTGTTAACCACAAACTTTGTTACCTGCCAATTTTAACTGAAATAATTTCTTTACCAAACTCTACTCTGAATATGCATATAAATTTAATCTAATTTTATTTCGATTAACATTGAAAATACAAACAAGCTTGGTAAATTTATAATAACGTCGTGCTTAATGGGTGGGATTCGAACCACAGTTGATTACCTATAAGGAGTTAATCAGACGAAAACAATACTATTTTTGTTCAGCCAAATATTTTCTTGCTGTCACAAATGAAGTTTACGATAATAGTCAAATAAAACCCAGACGAAGCGTAGAGTAATTCGATCATAACTCATTGGATTAAGATAAGTTTCATTCTGTTTAAAAATTTGAAATTTGTTGGTACAGCGGAATTCCTGCTTACTAAAATTTTATGTTGATAAATGCAAAAGCAAAGAGAAATGAACTTTTCACAATTGAATCAAAAGATCAGCTTGAAAATATTATAAAATCTAACACAAGCTAAATTTGTGGGCAACATTGACGAGACGTATTTACATTGTACAATCACAGTCAGCTAGATTTGAAGGTTTTAAGTTGGTGGGTTGATGTAGGTCAGGACGTAAGCTTTTCCTCCAACAGCTGTGATCCGATGTGAGCCATCATCTGATAAAATGCAACCGAATCCGACAGTTGTTCAGTAGACATGGATTCCATGAATTTTAGGGCTTTTTCTTTCATGTCATTTTGTTTCTTCATCCTTTTCATATAAGAAGTAGAGTTCCTTACAGTGGCTCCCATTTGCTTGAGCCTCTTCTCCTCTTCTCTGTCCATGGTTCTCACGCTGAGTCGTGCATCCAGCTGTTGTTCAGTACCCACAAAAAAAAACGTTCAATTAGGGCAGGTTTTGGGGAGAATAAAACGTTAATTAATGGAAAGGCAGTAAGATATGAGCACCTGAAGAAATAACGCTCCAGGATGCAATGCTGAGGCATCGGCACAGGAATTGGTATTGGTATGATCTTCGTATATCAGCTTGGATAAAGAATAGTTCTTCACTATTCTCTTACCTTGCTTTTCCATGTCACCACCCACTTTCATGGCTTCACGTTCTCCGCTGCAGGCCGCCAGCTTTTCTTGATACGCAACCGCAGCTTTTACAAATTCCTTGCAAAAATAAGCAACAATTGTGAAACACAAACCGCAGAAATTACAGGGCTTTGTAACAATGAATCAGAATTAGAAGTGTATTTTGTATTTAGGTTTTTAGTGTTTTATGAGATTTAGGGCAAGTTTTATTCTCTTTTTCATAATAAAATAATAAATGAAAAGGGTTTAAACAGGGAATTACCTCATAAGCCCTTGGGCATCCTGGATAGTTGAAAACATTCTCTGTGCAAGAATTATTATTATTACGCATTCGTTCGGGGTGGAATTGCAGGCCCATAATGAATTCGCCTTCTCTGGACTGTATGCATTTGGGTCATAAAATGCTTCAACCAAACCATCTGGGGCATATGCCATTGGCATGAATCTCTCTGCCAACCTCTTTACCCCCTGGAAATCAGAGAACAAATGTGAGTAGGTGGTGCAATACAACTGAATATATTGTTGAATAAAAGCCATTGAGTTACATTTACCTGATGATGATAGCTATTAACCATAATCTCCAGATTGAGTCCTAATGAATCCTGAAACCATGCAGTGGAGTGTCTTCTACCACTTTGACAGGGTGCCTATGCCCATCATAGTCATCATAATTTACGTGCTTAATGTCAAAGCCTGATTTTTCAGACAGCTCCTTCTCTACATCCTGCAGTGCAACAGGATTTTTATTAGAGTTCAATACACGATTATAACTACCCAGCTGGTCTAATTTATAGTTCAAATTCAAAGCACATTAGATTAGATTACCTGATATAAGGTCCCCCCACACGCTACATTGAGGAGCTGAGATCCTCTGCATATGCCCAAATATGGTATGTTTCTTTCTCGACAACACCAGGCAAGCTGCAATTCAATGTAGTCCTTTGCTCTATCTATGGTGGTGTCACTGCTGTGCAATCTCTGTATTTTGTCCAACTCATCATGGGATAAACCACTCTCGTTGTCCTTCTGGTAGAGAGATGGATTGATATCCTCCCCTTCACAAAGAAGTACTCCATGAATGGGCTCAAAGCCGTCTAGCATCTGCTGTACGCCTGAGATTCTTGGGACAATAACTGGAACTGCCCCATAGTTTGCTATCAAATATAAGTGATACTCTCCTGGACAAATAAATCTCATCAATTAGACCTCCAGTCTGGATATTATTTTCATTAGAAGAAATGATATTTCCAAAGTTCATGTGATTCATTACTACTGTCTATTCAATCTACAGAATGCACTTTTGATTATATTTATTAGAAAATCATAATACAATGATTTATTTATTTACGGTAAAATATGTATTCTGGACTGGATAGACTTATTTACTAATTATGTAAGTGGTTATCAATAAAAAGTTTTTGATCAGGATAAGGAGGAATCGATCATGTAACCCAAAACGTTGATAAAATAACATTCAATGAATCACATGATAGATCAATTATTTCCATTTTCTATCTCTTCCTATACACCTAAGCAAACAAAAACATCAAATTTCAGTTACAAATTATTCCAAGTTTCCCCAAAACGAAAATAACGTGAACTTTTCAAAAAGCGTCGGAATCGGCAAAATCTTTGGCATTGACCTCAGCTTTCTGAAAATAGATTGGACTTGTCAGCGATCCATAGAGAACAAATCTATGCTCTGAAGTCTGAAGGGAAATTCTTGATCTTCTCCTATCCTAATGCTCATTCAATGCAAATGAAGAAAATGGCAACAAAATTCAATCTCAAAGACCAGACCATCACACTTGACTCTTCGCTGAACTTTATTTGAAAACCAAAAGTACCAGTGAATCTAAACATGAAAACCCATCTGGACACAGACGCACCCTCACCATGACTGGCATATTGAAGAAAAATTGCAATTTGAAATTATAGGGCATCTCAGAGACAAATACAGAGAAAGCCTTTAAATGGCGCGCAATTTATGGGATACATTATTTTCTGCTTCTACACCGACATTAATGAAAAAACATATCTGAAACAGAACAGAGTGGGGCGCCCCATACCTACGAAATCGACGAATTTGTTCTTACGAAGGCATCTTCTGGAGACGATGAGAACCCGCGGGAGCATCCGCACAGAGGCCGCTTTGCTCTCCTGCTATAAATGCATTCCGTTCGTAAAACCCTCTTTTACATTTTTGTCTGCTCTGGATTGGAAAGGAAATGTTTTGTCATAAACGGCTTCCATTAGAGACTAACAGCTGATAGATGCGCAACTCAGCTGTGGGTAAGATTACTAGCCGGAATATAGCGATCCTTTGTCCATGCCGCCACCCTCCCCGCCTTACGCCTGACGTTGTGTGGATAATGGAGCTTCTCTGCAAATATATGCGGCACGATATCAAACGCGACTTTTGCCTTTTCCATTGTAATGGGGAAATTGCCTCAAACAAAGTAAATAATTATTAATTTATAAGCCATCAAAAGTACTTGGAAAATAGCCGAGCAATCAAAAGACCCGGTATAAAGGCAGCAAAAGCCTCTATAATGGAAAAGGTAAAGTTACAAAGGCAGCAAAGAAATCCTCTAAAATGGAAAAGGTAAGAAGTGAAAGGGTACATATGGGTTGTTTTGGGTGCCTCGCACTCTTTTCATTTTAGAGGGCTAGTTTTTTATATAATAATTAGTATACAATGGTGTCTTCTCATATTAAGAATTGTTATATTTTCAAAGTTTATTTTGATTTTGTTTTATGTATTTTTAGGGGTTGGTTTTAATTTTTAGTTAATTTTTTTTTTATATTTAATTTTAAGTTAAGATGTAAAATTAAATCAAGTTTAAATTGATGATATTAAGTTGGTCTTATTTTTTTAAGTTTTTAAATTTAAATTGGTTCTATGTTGGTCCTCTTCAATGAGTTAGCGTATATTGATTTAAAGCATGAAATATTTCAAATTATATCATAGGGTGTTGCATAAAAAGACAAATTCTGATTCAATTTAACATATTAGGAGCTCTTATTCCACGTTTCATGATCACTCAAGGAGCTCATATTAGCATTTATTCTTATGTCAATATGTACATTCTTTGCAATAAATAGACATATTGTATGAATGCTTGTTGTCTTTGATCAACGTTCAAAAGTTTTTAAATAAATCTAAGGGTTCAATTGAGGAGAATAAGATCATTGCTTAGTAAGCTCCACAAAAGTGTTTATCAACATTGTTAGTCTTTATTTTTAGGTCCAAATATCAAGGTGAAGATTTGCTTTATATATACATATGCCCATAGATTGTCATATCATTTTTGCACACTCTAGATTAATTTTACATAACACAAGTCAACTTTGCAATGTATTTTTATCCAAGTAGATTTCATGGTGTGAAATAAACCCTAAAAAAATTTTGAGGACAACTTTATTCAAATTTTGGTAATCTTCTAGCAACATATCTAAGAATAAGCAATTCTAAGTTACAATTCAAAATTTATGATAAAAATTAAATAATTATTTATCAACCATTAAAACCAACTAAATGTTTTTATTTATGTTAATTTTTAGTTTTTCAAATTCTATCACATGATATTTTATATTAGTTTAGTTGAGTTTTATTTATTTCATTGTTACTTAAGACTAAATCTTAGATAATAAACTCTTTTAATTTATGTACATCTTTGTGAAATTGACATTCTTGCACTCATCAGAGTTTGGCCTTAGGATTTTATGCCTTGTACATTAAGATTTCACATTTACTTCATTGCATACATTTCATTTCAGATTTGATTAGATTTTGTATCCACCTTTGTTTATATGTTATTAGCTTACCTCTATGAAGGTTTGAAATTTTATTATGTGATCTTTGTTTTCTCCATTCCTTACCTACTTTTATTTGGCCCTTAGGGTTTCCTTGTTGATTTTATTTCTTAGATATGTGTACTTTCATTATCCTTAATTTATATCAAACCTTAAATCTATTTTATATCATCTTCTCCTTTAGGGTTTGGGCCTTACTTATTTGCTATATATTTGATCCCTATCTATCCACCCTTTATTTGTGTGTTATTATTAGATCATTTATTGCATGTGGATACTTATGAGCCTTTTCCTTAGGATTGTCTCCATGCATATATCAAGGACAATACAGTGTTTTCACAATTCATTGATTCCTATCATGTGATCCTTGATGGTACTGCATATTTCCTTCATGTTAATGATAGGATACATATTCCATGAGTTAGTTTCTTTCATGTCTATCTAGTTACTCCTCCTCTATTGACTTTGTTGATGCTTTTACATTTTTCTTAGGATATTTTACTTCGTTTATATACACATGATTCATGATTATTGTGTAAGGAAGCAAAGGTACCAAATGCTCCTATGCTAATCTTGAGAGGGACGATTATGCAAATTGAACTAACTATTATAGAATTTCAATGGACAAATAAACATGCATAAATGAAATATCACAATAAACACATAACACAGTAATTACCATGGGGAAACCCTTCCGGGAGAAAAACCCCACCCTCCAAAACCCGCACAATGTATTATCAAATCAAGAAGATTACAATACACTTGCAATGCAAGTTCTTACAGGAGCGCATCACCACAACTCGAACTCAGACTCGGAGAGACTCCTTCTAGCACTCAGTCTTGCAAACTGAACTCAATGATACAAACACCTCCCCAAGCCCTCCTTTTATAGTGATTTACAACCTGGAAACCATTTGTGGTTTTACAAAACCATGGGCAAAACAACCATGCCACATGTTACCCACTTGTCATTTGTAACTTCCAAGATGGGAAAACAACCAAGTTAAAATAGCATTTTCGTCCATAATTTTGTCCTCTAGTTTAGACCCCCATTAAATTCATACAATGAGTTGTTTATACTCTAAAAACAACCCTCCTATATTCTAATAGGGACAAGGCACATTTTTAACAACTCATACACCTTTTTCCAACACATAAACATGTGGAGAACTACCACAAACAAATTCTAGAATTTTCTAAAAAAAGCTTGCAAGGTTGAGACATGATTCTCAACATTCTCCCACTTGTCGAACACCTTGCAAGAGTCAGGGGATCCAAAGTGTCATGGACTTAATTGCTAGGGGCCGAGAGCCCCATAGACTCTGAACACCATCTGAATTTCTCTGTGCTCACGGGCTTAGTTAATGCATCAGCAACATTCACCAAAGTCTCCACCTTCTCCAGCTTCACCTTGCCATCCTCGACCATATCTCTCACAAAATGATATTGTACATCAATGTGCTTGGTCCTGGCATGAAATGTCGGGTTCTTCGCTAGGCAGATTGCACTCTGACTGTCACTATAAATTGTCATTGCACCCTGTTTGAACTCTATATTTGAACACAATCTCTTTAGCCAGATGGCTTCCTTGCAGGCATGAGTAGCTGCCATATACTCTGCCTTTGTAGTGGACAAAGCGACCACAGCTTGTCGCTTGCTCATCCAACTGATTGCACCACCGAATAATGTAAACACATATGCACTGGTGGATCTTCTTTTATCAACATCACCGGCCTAGTCTGAATCCACGTAGCCTTGAATATCCAAGGAATGCTCGTTTCCTGTTCCATGGAAACAAATAGAGTACTCTGAGGTACCCCGCAAGTATCTGAAAACTCTTTTTACTGCATCCCAATGTGCT
>VDFB02220679.1:0-10304 GCA_007258455.2 Sequoia sempervirens | reverse complement strand
TGGTGTAATCTATGAAGTTCCATACAGATTGGCTGCTTTCGCAAAAGAGGAGCTGGTTATGAGTGTTACAATGGTGGATATTCAACCAACATATGGAATGCTACTTTCAAGACAATTGTCTGCTTCTATGGGAGGGATTATGCAATGCAACTTGTCATTTTCCACGTTCTCCATTGACCACAAGGATGTAAAAATTTCCTGAGAATCAAGATTCAAACACATGATTGAGCATGTTGAAGAGCTAGATGAATCCCCAATAATCAAATTTGTAGACACTGGTATGGAAACATTTCAGGTAGAAGAAATGGAGCAAGAAGAAGGAAAACTTGAGCCTTCACCAATTGTTAAGGAGGTTGCATTAACATTGCCAAAAGATCCTCTATGGATTATGTACTTTGATGAGGCCTGCTCAAAAGAAGGTTCAGGCGGTGGGTTCATTCTTAAATCTCCTAAAGGTAAGACTTTGAAATATTCCTTTTTACCACAATTTACATGTACCAACAATGTAGCTAAATACGAGGTGATATTATTTGGTTTAAAACTTGCTTCCAAACATGGGATAAAATTGTTAAAAGTATTTAGGGATTCGGATTTGGTAGTCTCCCAAGTTAGGTCTAGGTTTGTCACCAAGGACAAGAGATTGAGGCAATATAGAAATAAATTTTGGGACACTATCGAGGCATTTGATTCTTTTGGAATAGAATGGATAGAAAGAGGACATAATGCTATAGCAGACATCTTGGACAACATTTCCATTAAGCTTGATGATGTGACTTTTGATGGTAACTCAAGGATTGAGGTATAGACGACACCTCTTGTGCTTGATAATATTTGCAATTGGTAAGTATTTGAGGATGATAATTACATCCTAAGGTTCTTACATTATGTTGACCAGTATGAGCATCAAGATAATGACTTCAATTCATATGTGGTAGAAGTGGATGGCAAGGAAACATTGTTTGGAAATGATGTAATTCAGCTAAAAAAGAAAAATCCCCAAGGGATTGGTTGCACTTGAAAGGGTTTTTGATGGCCCAGACAAGTCAAGTGCTAGAAAAACATCTACACATAAGGAATACCTTTAGGAGATAAACCTGGGAATAGATAATTCCCCTAAGAAGGTTTATATTGGTAAAAGCATGAAGGCACATGTGAGAACCATGTTGATTGCTTTGTTGGGAAAATACAGGAATGTGTTTGCCTGGTCTTATGATGATTTGAAAGCATATAGGGACTTGACTTGTTTCAACATGAAATCCATTTATAACCTGATACAAAACCATTTAGGCAAAAGCAAAGACCCATTAACCCTACCTTAAGTCCCAAAATGCAGGAAGAGCTTGTGAAATTGAGTGATGCAGGGATTATTAAACCTATAAGGCATTCCTCATGGGTATCCAACTTGGTTTCTATCAGAAAGAAGAATGAAGATCTAAGGCTTTGTGTGGATTTCAGGAATTTGAATGTTGCATCATTAAAGGATAATTATCCTTTACCTAACATGGAAGCGATGTTGCAAAAGGTAATAGGTTGTGAATTGTTGTCCATGATGGATGAATTTTCTAGGTACAACCTAGTTATGGTGAGGGAATTAGAACAATATAATACATCATTTACAATGCCTTGGGGAACTTATGTTTATGTTAGAATTCATTTTGGCCTTATAAATGCTGGTGCCACTTTTCAAGGGGCCATGGATGTAGCTTGTGCTGACTTTCTTGATTTATTCCTTGCAATTTATCAAGATGATTTGACTGCTCATAGTAAGAAAGAGGAAGATCAATGGTGGCTCGTGACTTCACAAAAAGGTATGAATATCACAAGAAACTTTCCCCGAATTGACATTCCGAATGCGACTAATATCTTCTCGCGGGACGCTCATTTACTTGTCAAAACCGTGGACATAGACTTTTAAAATGGCGAGCAAAATATGGGCGCACTAGGAATTTGTTTTGGTCAAATCTAGCAAAAAATACATACTCAGGAAAGAAATTCTATCTAAGCTACGTAATGGTAATGCAGCATTTCTTTAACTCAACTATGCTTGATTAAAACAAGGTAAACCGTAATGTAGCCATTTAATCAAGCACAAACCATGAACTGACCTTATGCTGCAGGAACAGTCACAGGGATGGACTCTCTATGCTGCAGGAGTAGTGTAAGACTGAGTTTGCGTAAAAACTTCAAAAGATGAAAGCTAACTGGATATCAGCAGAAAAGAACATCTAACTAATTAACTATAGATACTTACTAAGTGGGCCCCCTTAGCAAGCATCTACTGATTACACAGATGCTGAACTCAGAACTTCATCAATCTTTATTCATGAAAACATAATGAAATACATTGTCTTATTGGTGTGAAAACTAACAACAAACTCTGCTTCTGGTCAAACAGATTCTGTCTTTCATTATCATACTGATTCTTACATGATCTCTGCTACTCTGTTTCTATCTTACCTAAAAAATCATCTATTACTCATTCTATTCATCTTCTACCACTACCTCGCGCAAGAGGAGTATCTTATTTTTAAATTAAAAGAACAACTAACTAACTTCATCAAAGAAAGACGTGGAAGTAAAGTATATCCCTGAATCAAGGAACAAACTTCATAAATGAATTTATGTGTTCAACCTGATTCAGAGAGAATCTAGCGCTCCACTCTCTCCAGATTGACTTTCCATTAAAAAATCTTTCCAAATCGGTTTCGGTCAAAGAGTCTTTGGTGGAGCTTCCTCAAAGTCGTGCAGGAAATGGGCTTTACTGCAAGGCCGAGATCGGCTGCGCTTGACTCGATCATTCTTCAACAACCTGTGAAACAAAAGGTAACAGACGTGCAAGAAAAGGCATATGGTACATACACGATATCTATTCATTAATCACACATTTCAAATCTACTTCACCATTCAAAAACTGTATATGATATACCAGCCATTTTTGGGAGTCAACAGGGCAATAAATGCAATCAAGTCAACACAATAGGCTGTAGGAATATAAAAGTGTCTTGCTACAGGATATCCCCATAAAAGGTTTCAACAAAGTTTAAACATCCATGAAATAGAAAAAATGAAGTCATTTAAAGGTTTATCATAACATCAAATTATGAGCATATTTTAGGCTCAATAATGCTCTCTACTTTCTACAAATGGCCGGGTCCTCCAAAGATACACATTCCTGGTGGTTTCTCTGAAGTCAGTAGTGGCTACATGACTCTGGAATGGATGTCCAAACCTGTAATAGAATCCTCTGAAATCCTGGCACCTTTCATATCTGCGGTCTTCTAATTCACTGTTAAGATTTGTAGCCTAATGAGATACAAATACATTAGCATTGTGGGCCCTGAATGTCGGCACCACAATTCAAATCTTGTTTGAAGTCCCAATTGAATATATCTCATTGCTCAAGCTTGAGTGTAGCCGTAAAGTTTTAAATGCATTCATGTGGTTCGACTTTCTTAACCCAACAAATTAATTTTTCCTCATCTTTTCTCGCCTCGTATATGCTAATCTCCAAAATGAATATTGATGTGCCTGGAATTCATCATATACTTGCTTTCAGATGTCAAATATTTTTGCTCTGGCTGAAACATTATTAATACCATATGTCAATGCAAACCAATCTTTCAGCATTGCATGTGGGTTTGAACTTTGAGAGCGTAATGGGACAGACTCTATTTTCTCAATTTCCTCATATGTTTCCCACTGTCTGCCATAATTCACCTCATTTTCTTCCCATGACATGAATGCTCTCAAATGAATATCACCAATGTATGGAAGAGGATTCTATTTTGTTTCAAGTGGTATTAAAAAGCCATGCAAATAGAATTCACATAGAGAATTCCTTAACCAGTTAGGGGCTGCTTGATATGCTTCATAAAATTCTTTGGCAGAATGAATTATGGGGTCTTGGTTTCTGGAAATTCTCATCAATTGAAACCATAAAAACTGTTCTTTGAGGTACAGAGCATAAACTCTGGGTGGCGGTCTGCATTCCATAATTTGACCAGTTACCTTTAGCATTTCGTCCATTTTTGCTTTCAATTCAGCAATTTCCTGTTTCTGATTTTCAATTTTCTTTTTCAATTTCTTCTTTTCTATTTACCACAAACTTTGTTGCATATCAGTCTGGGCAATGTGTCGAAAAGTCATAGTTTGCAGTGTAACTGTTTCCCAATTATTTTTAACAAATTCCAGAAATTCAATTAAAAAGGTCCTCCTATACACAACAATGGCTTTACACATTGCAGGATGAAATACAACTTCATTAGGCACATTTATTTGTTCAGCCTGTTCTTGTTCTTGCTGCAGGATAAATTCTTCTTGTTGCTGCGGTGAAGAAGTTTGTGCTTCCTCCGAGAATTGCATAGCAGCATTAACCAGATCATCAAGACTTGGCAACTCGTGCCCATTATGCCCTGCTTCTTTTGTCTCTACTTGTTCCTCTTCAGGAACGACCGAACTCTGAGCAGCATTCTCAGATTCATTCCAAGAAACATTAAATTCAGATTCAACAGACCCTTCTTAAATTACAATCACCTCAGGTTGCGGTGAAACAGGGGAGGTCCTAAATTGTTTCCTTATGGAAACCCTTCTTGGTATTGATGTGGCTGTAGGGGGTGTCTCGTAGGTTTTTCTGGTTTGTTCTAGTGGTCTCCCAGCTTCCTTACCAGGGTGAGAGGAAAGTCAGGCATTAAACATCACCAAGTTGCTGTAGGAGAACTCTTCTTGCAGGGAAGGTGCTGCTGTGAGAGGAGCATTGCTTTTTCTCGAGAACAAGGGTCAGATTCTCGGGGACCTTCTTTGGATTTTCCTTCTCCCTCTCCTAGCGAGAGACCTAGCTCTAGGCCCTAGCAGGATTCAACTCAGGATGTTTACAGGCAGATCGGTGCCAGGAGTAGATGACCCTTGCCCTGTTCCACTAGTAGATGCAATTTCTTTCTTTTTTTTTTGAGGTCGTGGGGTAATTACCCTAGGCAGTTGTGAAGGTTGTAAACTCTTTTGGGCAACAAATTGTTGCTAGGAGAGAGGTGAAATGTCTCTCAAAGAGTGCTCAATAAGCAATTTAATAAGGCCATGATGAGTGACAGAGTTATCTTTCCCTTGTTGAGTTCCATGGGCACTTTACTCTAAAAACTTTAACAAGAAATTTAGAACATTCACAGCCAACCCATGCCTTATATGGCTTAATAATTTAAAATGATGTGAATGCAGATAGGAAAAACGGCCTTCACAGGTTAAATACCTCATTATATAAGTGGCATACTCTGAATATGGAAGAGGTAGTGACACTCGCTTGCATCCTTGCTTGGAGATGTCCAAAGGTCCATCAGCAGGCATCAAAAATTCAGCCCTTACAGCTGCAGCATCTGAAGAAAATTTTTCTCTAATGGCTGAGAGCCTGGTTACCTCAGCTATTCTGTCTTCGGTTGCAACAACTGTTAGACCCCATACGGTGGCTTCCCCTTCAGAAAGTGTTCTCAAAAATTCTGTCACAACCTCCTCATCAAAATCATTTAAACTCAGAAAATAATTTAACCATCCACAGAGGCTAAATGCTTGGACTTTCTGCGGGTTTTGCAACAACAATTCATGAGCTACAGGCTCATGTCGTACCAACTGACCACCCATATTGCAGTTTTTCTAGCTGAACTCAATTTCTTGCTGAAGATTCAAATTCTTTATTTCTTTTTCTGCTCTGGTTTTTCTCTGTCAGGCCACCACATTTCTTTCTTTTTTCCAAAAATGAACTTTTTTAAACAAGCAGTCTTAATCGTAGTTTGCAAGAAAAAGATGTATTAAAGAAGGTCATGCAATCACATTTGGAAAGTACCAGAAATATATTAAAGAAAGATTATTTTGCAGTTATGGTAGCGGCGAAAAGACAGGCTTCAAACGATGGCGGCAAAAAGACAGGCTTCAAATGATGGATTACCCCGCCCCTACTTAAAAGATGACATGTGTCCTCACATTTACTAAAAAATAGGTAGATATTCAGGTGATAATGACTGGTACATGCATAGCAGTAATTGAATAGAATGAAATAAATCAAATATGCGATAAGAAAAAATATGGCGTACCTTTAGTAATTATACGTACGTGTGAAGAAAGATGACGGAGCTGCGTGAATTGACAAGTTGGAAATATATCTTAATTAAGGTTGATGTAGACGGTTGAAGTGGATGGGTGACATGGGCAGATGAAATGTACAAATGAAATGGATGGATGGGATGGATGGATGGAAGATAAAGAAGTGAGGTGGGGGCGATAAATGAAAATGGAGAAAAGGGTTTTCTTAAAAAGAAAACCTTTATTATGGGCATACTTTTTAAAAATTACGAGAATGCTGCAGGAGAAAGGCTTAGGAGCTCAATCACAGAGTAGCTGAGGAACCCGAATGAACCGCTTCATGAAGTCTTCCTTGGAACCGCTTTTGGTACAGCCGAAGCCTGTGGCCATTGACGCATAATTTGGTGATCGATCAATTGTGACCTACCGCATTGTACCTCCGTTGTCAAACACATTTTCAACCTCACAGGGGCCAAGCCAGCGTGTTGTGAGTTTACCCTAGTTTTCTTGGTACCTGGAATCATATAACAAAGCCCAATCTCCAGCAGAAATTTTTTTGGTTTTGATGTGCTGATCATGCCATCTCTTTCTCTGCTGTTGGATTACTTCTGTATGCTGCAGGGCAGCTTTTCTCATTTCTTCCAAAGCATTTAAATGCAGGGGACGGTCCTTCTGTGCTTCGGATAAGTCCATGTTGAGTTCAAGAGCTGTCCTCAAAGTTTTATGTTCAAATTCAATGGATAACATAGCTGTTTTCCCATAGAGCAACTCAAAAGGTGTAAACCCAGTTGTTGTTTTCCATGTAGTTCTGTAAGCCCAAACTGCTTCAGGAAGTCTATTACTCTAGTCTTTCTTATGAATCTGCACTGTCTTTGTGAGGATCACTTCAATTTCTCTATTTGTTACCTCCGCCTAACCATTGGCTTGAGGATGATAGGGGCTAGACTTCCTGTGTTTGATCTTATAGTCATTCATAAGTGCAGTGATCAGATTTGACATAAATTGAGCTCCTTGATTAGTTACAAGCTCTCTAGGGACTCCAAATCTAGTGAAAATTTGTTCATACAAAAATTTAGCAACTTTGTTATCTCGGGCATTAGTCATAGCTTTTACCTCGACCCATTTTGTGACATAATCCATGCAAACAAGGATATATGACTTTCCATTTGATGGTGGATCAATTGGCCCCACAAAATCCATCCCCCATTTATCAAAAGGGGTGACTATTACCTGCGGATATAGTGGCATTTCATCTGACTTAGTTGGTCTTCCCATACGCTGGCATCTGTCACACTTCCTTGTATAGGCCACAACATCCTTATGTAATGTTGGCCAGTAATACCCTGTTGTAAGGACTTTCATTGCTGTTCTTTTTGCTGCAAAATGCCCTCCACATGGTTCATCATGGCAGGCATGCAATATATCATAAGTCTCATCTTCTCTTACACATCTTTGCATTACTTGATCGGGGCCAGTATAGAACAGACAATTGGCAATCCAGGTAAAGTTGAAACTTTTCTTTGTCAACAACTTCTTTTCTTTTAGGGAAAAATGAGCTGGTATTCTATTTGCTGCCAGATAATTAGCAATATCTGCATACCAGGGTGTATGTGCAGCAATGGAAAATAAGTGTTCATCTGGAAATCTATCATCAATGACCTCTTGTTCCTCAGATGCAGCTGATTGAAGTCTTGATAAAAAGTCAGCTACAACATTAGCTCTTCCTGGTTTGTCAATGATTGTGATATCAAATTCTTGTAACAACAGGAGCCATCGTGCCAATCTACTAGAAATGGCAGGTTTGTTCATCAGGTACTTGATTACTGCATGGTCGGTGTGGACAAATATCTGATAACCTGTGACATAATGCCTGAATTTATTCAAAGCATATACTACTGCAAGCAATTCCTTTTCTGTAACAGTATAGTTGAGCTCAGGACCTTGAAGGTTTTGGCTGATAGCAGATAACATGCTCAATTAATTTTTTTGACTTTAAACCGCTCCTATACCAAAATCGACGCGATCGCGATGTATGTGAAAAGGCGTGTTCCATTCTCGACCTTGAAGAACAGGGCTTTGTAAGCAAGTCCTTTTGAAGGCAGGAAAGATTTTTCATGTGCCTTAATCCACTAAATTGGGAATCCTTTGTTAACAAAGCATAAAGTGGATCAGTACTTTACTAAAGTCTTTATAAACCTTCTATAATAATCAAGAAAAACTTCTAACATCTTTTTATTTTGCAGAGTTAGTAAATTCCTCAATAACTTCACCTTAGCGTGATCAACCAATTCCATTCTTTTAAACAGATGACCTAGAACACCTTCTTCCATCATTAGAAAGACCCTTTTCACCGCTAGGAGACAAATTTTTCTCTCTACACCTTTTTAATACTTTTTCTAAATTCACCAGTGCTTCTTCAAATGTGACTCCATATGTAGTGAAATCATCCATATAAATCTCCATACATTCATGAGAAATATCAACAAATATACTAATTACTGCTCTCTGAAATGTTGCTAGTGCATTGCATAAGCCAAAAGGCAAGACCGAATAAGCAAATGTTCCCCATGGACAAGTAAAAGTGGTCTTGTCTTGATCTTCAGGGGCAATTTTTATCTGATTATACCCACTGTAACCATCTAAGAAGGAAAAATATTTTTTACCAGACAGAGAATCTAGTACTTGGTCTACAAAAGGTAATGGAAAATGATCTTTTTTAGTGGCATTGTTCAACTCTCTGTAATCTACACATACTCTCCATTTTCCTCCTTTCTTGGGGACAATGACTAATGAAGAAACTCATTGGCTATCAGAAATTGGGTAAATAAAACCAGCATCAAACAACTTTTGAAGTTCATTTTTCACTATTTCTCTAAGTGCTTGATTTACTCTTCTCTGAGGTTGTCTAACTGGTGAACAATCTTCTTTGATATATATCCTATGAGTACAGACTCGAGGATCTATTCCCTGCATGTCCCCATATTCCCATGCAAAAGATTTATACTGTTCTTGTAGCATTTTTAATAAGTCATCCTCTTGAGACTGAGACAACTTACTATTAACATTCAAACAATGACCTGGAGACAATTCTATCTACTTAATAAGATTACTCATAGAATCAACAGGTAATGTTTGTACCTCTTGTGGAAGCAAGTTATGCAAAATTGTCGGAAGTTTAGACAATGAACTCTCGGAATCTAGCTGCTGCAAGAAACATTGATGCTGACTATCACTTGGATCAAATAAACTATCTGCATCAAAATTGAATTGCAGAATTTGAAAAAGCAAAACATCTTCACTTTTAAGTTGAGAGAATGGATCATTTTGAAGCATCATCAATTGAGCCAAAGAATTGGCTTCTTCAGTTTTTTCTCCCACATCTGGCCAAACAGGTTGGGACAAATCTGGTTGAGGTTTAGCAGGCGGATACAAAGCCAATTTCTTTGTGGGCTGCCCATCAGAAATGGTCATATCTCCAGAACGACATCCTATAAAAGCATCAGCAGTTGCTAACCATGGCCTACCAAGGATAACTAGATACCCTCCTAAAGTTGCCTTAACTGATAATATTGTAAAATCAGCAGGATACTCCCAAGATTCAAGAGTGACAATTACATTTTCTATCATCCCATTAGGTTTGACTGTGGAGCTGTCTGCAAGCTGCAGAACTGTGGGTGTAGACCTAATATTTGAAATATTCAAGGAGTCCATAGTATGCTTTGTCATTACATTAATGGCAGCTCCTAAATCAATCAAAATATTTTTTACATCTTGGCCATTTATATGTATCTGTACTATAGGGCTTCCAGGGTCAATATATTTTGGAATGACTACATTTCCCAATATTATATCAGCCAATTTCTCTAAGACATGAATTGTTTGGGGATCATTTTTCTTTCATCCAAGCTTCTTCAAACAGGCTTCTTTAATAGCTTTTCCAAAAATAGGAACATCTTTAATAGCCTGAAACAAAGGGATTTGAATTTGCACATTTTGGAGCTGATCTATAATATCAAAAGTGGGTTCTTCCATGAGTTTAGATTCAGTACTTTGTAACCTCTGAGGAAAAGGTGGTTTATCTTGTCTCTGTAGAACAGGTTCCATAGAAACTGTATTGAGTATAGGTATGTGCTCAGTGGAAACAGCAGGTGCATTAGATTCTTCAAGGGGTGAATCAGATATTTCTGTAATCAGAGGTGGTTTGGGAGCAAGTAAAGTAGTTCCAGACCTCAGATGGATGT
>VDFB02220677.1:0-11368 GCA_007258455.2 Sequoia sempervirens | reverse complement strand
TTAGCTATGTGACCAAAATTATTACAATTGTAGCATATTACATTCATGTCTACCAAAGGAGAAAATGAATTTATACTAACAAAATTTGTTCTCCTTATAGGGACAACTCTACATTCACTAGCCCTATGACCAAACTGATTACATGTATCACAATACCCATATAAATATGAGGAATTCCTAGTAATAACATCTCTTTGAGCACAATGAGGAGGCGTTCTTTGTTTTGACTTCTTCAAATCTCTCACCCATGTGAAACTATCTACATAAGCTTTGTTTGCATTCTGCTTCTTCTTCAAGTTATCAGGGTTTGATTGGTTATTCTTCTTGTATTCAATAGGATTCTTTTCTACATCAGCTTTCTTCATCCCACTAGTTTTTGTTAGATTTTTCATTCTTAGAGACATTCCTTTTGCAAACTTTTTCATCCTTTGTACCAAAATTTTCTTCTGCTTTGAATTTATCATATAAATTTGTAGATGCACTAGAAGTGGAACTCTTTCCTTTCTCAAATACTAGGCTAGATTTTTCTTTTGAAGGATTTTGTGAGTTAATCAACACTTCAAGAATCTCTGATCCTCCTTTCAGCTTCAATCCTCTTTCTATTCGTTCTCTAGCCTTTTCAAGGTCTTTTCTTAGAGCCACTATTTCTACTTCCAACTTCATGCATTCATTAGAATTAGATTGTAGTTCATATTTGACTACATCTTCTATCCTCTTAGCTTCTTCAACTTGAGTCCTCAAGCTTACAATCATTTGATCAAATTCTTTAAGATTTTTGGTTAGCTTTTCAACCTCTGTTTGTGTAAGCTTCTTCAACTTTTTGTTCTCCTTTATTTAGTTATCAATATCATCTAGAGCATAGATGAGTTCACCGACAAGATCAACTTCTCCTTCTTCATTAGAAGCTTCGAGTTCTCCATTTTCTTGACCTACAAAGTCTTTTTCCATAAATAGGAACTCATTTTCCTCAACCAAAAAGGAACAATCATGTTCATCATTCAAGCTATCACTAACATTGGATGAATCACTTTCTTCTTGTGTATATAGACTCTTCTTCTTCTTAGGAAAGTAGGGTTTCTTATTTTTACTATCCTCTTCTTGCATTGAGTTATCCTTCTCATTATAGGGGCATTTAACAACAAAATATCCTATTTTACCGCAATTAAAGAATTTGAAGGGTAACTTACCTTTGAATTTTCTAGAGCCTCTTCTCAATCTTCTGACAAAGTTTGCTTCTTCTTCTTCAATCTTCTTAGATCCAAATGTAGATGCTTCTATCTTTTCTTTCTTGGCTACTTTGAATGCATCTTCTCTCTTGGATGTTTTTGCATCTCCCATTCTCATCTTATAAGTAGTAAAGGTTCCATGCAACTCATTGACAGTGAGTTTATCCAAATCTCTTGCTTCTTCTATTGCAAATATTTTAGAGTCATATCTAAATGACAATGATCTTAGGACATTTTTGACAATAAAAAACTTTTTCACTTTTCCTAGGCATTTGATTGCATTAACAATTTCATCTACCCTTAGAAGGTAATCTGCAATCTTCTCTTCACTCATCTTGAGACTTTCAAACTTGCCTTTGTATGTCTATATCTTGGCTTGGTTTACCTTGTCATCACCTTCATAGATACTCTTTAACTTGCCCCAAATCTCACTAGTTATTTGACAGTGCATTACTTTGAAAAACTCTGAGTTAGATAATCCACAATGAATAACATTCTTTTCCCTATAATTATTTTCATATGATTTCTTATCAGCTTGATTAGTAGGAGTAGTAGGGATTGTATAACCTTTTACAATAGTCATCCATACATCAAACCCTAAGGAGGATAAATAAACTCCCATTCATAGTTTTATTCATCAAAGAGAGGTTATTTGTTTGACGAGGAACCTTCTTGACTAGCTATTTGTGTTCACTGACCAAGATCTACCTGAGCTGATTAAGCTTCTCCAAAGGAGCCAATGCTCTAATACCAATTGTTGGAACACAAATATCTACTGAGAGGGGGGTTGAATCAATAGATTAATAAAAGCTTATATTTTACCTCTTTTAAGTAGATTAAATAAAAATGTAGAGATCATGCAAGTACATAAATGCACATAACACTAGATATATGTGGAAAACCCAATATGGGAAAAACCATGGTGAGAATAGTTGCTAGGATCTACTATCCTAATGTAGCCTCACAATATAACCTCACTGGTTACAATGTTTAAGGGCACAAACCCTAAGGAAACACCAATACCCTATTTTAGGAGCACCAAATCCAAGGAAGCACCCACTCCCTAACTAAGTACCAACTCATCTATTTGATGACACTAACCAATCAAATTTACAAAGGAAATATGGAGCTACAACTCTATATTACAAATGATTCAAAATGAATCTAGTTCAATGTTGCAAACCTGTTCTGCAACTACTCATTCTTTTCTTTGCCTCTCTGCAAGGATTCACTCTTTGTTGCTACTCACCTAGCAAGTCATATCTCTGCTCTTCTCTTCCTCCTCTCTCTACTTTGTCACACACATTTGCAACTCAATGCATATCCTAGATGATATATTTTGTATTATAGTCTAGGTCTCCTTCTCACTACATTCTCTTACTTAGCATTCTCTACTACACATCACTTTCTTACTATTGATTCATGCATTATTTTCTTCACCAACAAGCATTCATACCTCAAGCCATGCACTGCCAACCTACTATCTATTATTTTTTCTATTTTTAGCTTACCAAAAATCTATGGTTTGATATGCATTAATGATCATTCCTTGCATGATTTTCAGCTATCAAATTTTGTGGTTGATTGAGCTTTTATGTCACCATCCATTTATTCTAATCAACAAAAAAAATAGCTAGAGTAGTTACTTCATCTTTTGTACCATATCTTCATTCACCTAATCATTGAAAAGATCAATTCTTTAAACCCTAGTCTTCGATCTCTACCTTCATGCCATGACTGGACAATTATCACTCAACCATCATGACATTAAAAAAAAACCATTGGATCATCTCCCTTTAAATATGTGCCGTCGATTTCTACCTTTGATTTGATTTAAGAATTTGCTGACGTCACCTTGAATACACGTGTCAACATCATACTTTTCCATGTTGGTCAACATTGGTCAACTCTAGATTTCCACGGAATGGTAGAAATACATTTTTACTTTCATGGACGTTAACTTACCTTTCCATTGGGGGCCGGGGGTTACGAATACCCTTACCTTCTACTTGAAGTGCTTTGCAGAACTTAAAGAGAAAACCCAAACAATGAAGTCTGAAATACTATACACCTATCAGGATTCGAGAGTCAATTATTCTCCTTACCCTTTACCATCTTCACTCCTTTTGCAAGCCCCAAGACATACCTTTGAACTTTGAAACATCAAAAATTACTTTGAGTTGTTGGAAGTTGGGGTTCGCTCTTCCATATTTTTGCTTACCATCTCTACGAGTAGTAAGCAATAAGAAATCCTTCCACCTTTCAATGCCTAAAACCATCCTTCGCTAGCTTTAACCCTTTCGGGTGTCGATCTTCAAGCTTCCATCATTCTCCTTAATATTATGATAAGCACAACCCTTATCTCCAACTCATGAACATCAAAACCTTTTCAAGTTTTGGGGTTTGGGTTTCCCACGTACTTCATACTTCATACCTTTGAGGCATTCGATAAAAGGTATGACCAAAGTCCAAAGCTTGATACTCTATAGTACAAGGTAAGAATTAAGCTCGAAGTCTGAAGCCTGATACTCTAAAACTACTTAACACTTGCTTCCTTGATATCATAATACTAATTAGTCTCTCTTTTTGACATCCTTATGAATCCCTTTTGACATCAATCAACAACTCCCCATCTGATAAAACTAAGATATCATTTTGACACCAATGACAATCAAATTTCCAATAGTTACACCATAGAGGAGGATATAGTATCCCAACCAAATCTTCACCCTAATATTCAAGAGGTTTTGGATAATCCTACTAACATGGAAATAATTGACCACCTCATAGACACCCATAAGGAGACAATCCTGGCCAACCTTCTCATGCATGGTGCTAAAATTCCACTTAGATTTGAAATCTCACAATATTTAAATCACATTCAACCATCTACCCATCAAAATTCTCTTTAGAATCCATGGGGTCCTATATCATACTTTGGGAGTGATGTAGTGATTCAAGTACCACCTTCCCTCGTTCAAATTCCTACATTGGGATCAAGATTGTGGCTTAGTACTATTCATGGTTATGACCCTCTCTCCTCTTCCTAGCTTCCAAGTTCAATCTCAAAAATCATCCAAATTTCCACACCACACACATTAGTCCACACCACTTGATGAGGGCTAAGCCTCCCGAACCACACAAATCACAATAATAGATACCAACACAAAAGATGCGAGCCAACAAAATAACCCACTTTCAATTATTTTCAGACAATGAAATTATAGATTCAAAACTTACATGCTATAGCCTAATGGGCTTGATTCATTACAACAAAATCAACTCTGAAAAGAAAATCTACTATTTAGAGCCACAATTTGCACTATTGGAGCCACCTTCTACAACCCCCACTTATCCCTGTTTATTTTACCCAATAACTAGCCTAGAATGTTCTAGAAAGTTCAACTTTCCCTATTGTTTTGGCACCAAAAGTCTTGCCATTTGATTTCTGGCCCAGTGAAGAAATTTTAATGAAATTCAATTTTTAGAGGGGAAACTTTGAGGGGCCATAACTTTTGATCCGGGTGTCCGATTTTCTATTATTGGATATCATTGGAAATCTCTCAAAAAAATCTACATGTGAACCCACCGTAGGTTGATTCACCAACTTTTAAAGCTATTTTGGGGCCTCTAAAGTATTCATATTTGAAATTGAAGTTGCATGGGAGAAATTTCTCAGGATGGAAACTTTAATATCTTGCAAACTGTGTAGGGTATTGAGGTGATTCTTTGCGATCAAAAATGTTTTTCAATTATGCTCCTTGGGGTAAATTTTCAAGTCCATACGAGCCCGTTTAGGCCAACTTACTAGAAATAGTAAGTGCCCATTTTTTTCTTTTTTTGACATCTAACTATCTTACACCCATTAAGTGCCATCATGGGACTCAAAACAACTAAAAAAATAAAGAAAATAATTCTTTTGGGTGATGCAAGATTTCCCTACACTACTGGATGCTCTTGCATCAAACACCCAAGGTAATTTGAAAGTGACCCAGTCACTTCTTAGGAGTTAGAGGGAAAGCAAGATGGTTAACCTTAGCCTCAGACAACCATGATGAATCTTTAATAGGCCTTCCTCTCCATTTCACCAAGTACTCTGAATATTGCCTATTTCTCATGCTTCTACCTACACGGTTATCCAATATTTCTTCTATCTTTTCCTTCTCTGAAGTAGGTGCTGAAATTTTTCACTATTTTTTTATCGGCCTCTCTCTATATCACCTTCATGATACTCTATCAAATCAACAATTTTGAACATAGGAGAAATTTTTATTCCACTAGGCAACTCTACCTCAGAAGCATTTTCTGAATCATGCTTCTTCAGGATCTTGCATGGTCCAAACTTCTTCATCTTTAACTTCTTGTATGTACCAACTAGAAACCTTTCCTTTCGCAAATGAACCATGAATTCATCTCCTACTTGGAACTCCTTATGCCTCCTTTTTTGATCTTCTTGAGCCTTATATTGTGAGTTCATCTTATTGATATGTTTCTTCACCTCTTCATGCAAATTTTTTAGGTGCTTAGCAAAATCTTCAGCCTCAACACTACTCTTCTCCCCCTTATCTATCTTTCTCAGTTCAGAAGTAGTTCTTGGACTACTCCCATACACAACTGGAGTTCGGTGGACAATGCCTGACAAAAATTATTATAAGCAAATTCTCGCATGTGGTATAATCAAATCCCATCCTTTAGGCTTATCTCCTACTAAGCATCTTAACAAGCTACTCCAAAATCCTGGTCTACCACTGCTTTGTCCATCACCAGGTGTGTACAAAACTAAATCACAAATTTGTCTTCAACTTCTTCCATGCATTCCTATAAATAACCAACAAATTTGGTATCTCTGTCTGAAACTATACTCTTTAGTAGACCATGTAGTCTTACCACCTCTCTAAAAAATAATTATACAACATGAACAACATCATTGGTATTATGACATGGAATGAAGTGTTCCATCTTCAAAAATCTATGCACCAACACAAATATGGAATCATGCCCTCTCTCTGTGGTTCCTTTTTAGTAGCCAAGAACAAAATCCATGCTAATGTCCTCCCATGGCCTCTCAAGTATAGGTAATGGTTGATACAATCTAGTATTTTGACTTGTTTCCTTCGCCATCTGACATACTCTACAAATTTGACAAATTTCTTCACATCTTGTTGTAACTGTGGCCAATAATAATTGTCACTAACAAGAACAATATAATTTTATCTCGAATTCTCGTAAAATGTCCACCTTTAATCCTCCACTATGCTTCTCCCTAATTAGATTCTCTCTCATTGAACTCCTACGAATGCACAATTGTCTTCCTATAAACAACATCCCATCTTGGATTAAGAAATCCAACCATCTCATCCTATCTAATGTAATAGGTTCTAAACAAGCCTTCCAAGCTTTTGTAGTCTAGATCTCAGATACAAACTCTGAGTTCATTGAACCCAACAACCTCTATATATCTATTCTATCAACAAATTTTGCCTTCTACTTAAGGAATCTGCAACTCTATTTGATCTTCCACTCCTATACTTCAAAATAAAAGTATAACTTTGCAAAAACTCAACCCATTTTAAGTGCCTTTGATTCAACTTTCCTCGACTATTGAGATACTGCAAAGCCCGGTGATTAGTATATAAAAAAAAATCTTTTGGCAACAAATAGTGTCTCCATTTCTTCAAAGCCTGAACTATAGCATAAAACTCCTAATCATATTAAAGTATTTCTTATTTTAGCATCATTCAACTTCACTAAATAGGCAAAATATAGCTTACCTTCTTGATCAAAATAAACTTATGGCGGAAGGCTAATTAAGATCAAAAATCTAACCTTAAAGACCTTATTAAAATTTGGGAAATGCCAAAACAAAGCCACTCAGAATTTTATTCTTCAACATATCAAATTTTTGGCTGTCTTATAAATTCACTTAACTCTTTTTCTATCCCTCTCAACACCAAGAGTATAGGATACTTTTACCTAATTTCTTAATAAATTTTTAAAAACTTGCTAGACCATGAAATGATCTTACCTTTGTAACATTCCTTGGGGATAGGCCATTCAATGATAGCTTTCACCTTCTCTGGATCCATTTTAAGACCCTCTTTTGAGACAACAAATCCCAGATACACCAACCCTCTCTTCACAAAACTACATTTATTCAAATTAATCAACAACTTCTCCTCCTTTAGCTTTCAAAAACTCTTCTGATATGCATCAAGTGCTCCTCCAATGTCTTATTGAAAATAAAAATATCATCCAAATAAACAATAACAAATTTTCCTTATTTTTTTTCAATACCTTGTTCATAAGATGCATAAATGTGCTCAGTGCATTAGTTAGCCCAAAAGGCATGACTAACCACTCATACAAGCCCTCCTTGGTTTTAAAGGTTTTCTTCCATTCATCTCCTTCTCTAATCCAGATTTGGTGATATCCGCTCTGTTGGTGGTTTTTCTAGTGCACCTAAAGGAACTTCTAAGGAATTGCCATTTCCTATATTTAAAACTCCTAAAAATGACTGGCTAATCGAAAAGATCTAGTCATAGACTGAGATCTTCTACACTTTAGGCTCTGTGGAACCAAGGAGGGTATTCCTATTGGTGTTCACTTAAAATGTACTTGATGGAGCACATCTCTTTCATAGATCATTTCAACTGAAAGGTAAATATGCAAGGCGTACCATGAAATTGGCTAGTTTCTAAGTAACTTGCTACCATTTCAACAAATGCCCTCACATATGACAAATGAATATAAGATTTATGTAAAGAATGATTTTTTTTAAAAATAGATTCAAATTCTAACTCTAGATTGGCTACCCTAGAATAATTTGATCAACCCATTAGGCAAATATTTTAAGGAAACATATTAGTTCCTTATTGAATTGGGCTATGGAGTCATACACAATACCCGTAATACATAAATGATCTTAAATCCTAATGGAAAGGATTATTTGCATAACGACTTTGCATTATGAGACTTAAAATCTGTGATGCACAACTTCTTATCACATCCCAAGAAGATAATTGTAAATCTATAACTCTATTTGAGCATTTAATTGATTACTTGAATCAAGGCACAAAACAAAGATATACATTTGAATTGAAGTTCAAAAGAAGAATGAAAATGTTATTGATAACTCCATCCAAGATTTACTCAAACCCACACAAGGAGAGAAAATGCATCATAGATAAACTTGCATTTATATTCATGGATCAAGTCTGCATAACCATTTAAGATAATAAGTATATTTTTGTCCAAAATAACTCAAAACAAGCATGCTACTCCATTCCTATCACTATAATCATATATGGACTGGCCTAGACCTAGCTTGATACTTCTCTATTATCTGTCGTTTTCTTTTCTTATTTCTTTTTCTCCCTATCTTTTTTCTCCTCTTTTGCATTTGAGTCTTGAATTCCCTTTATACCAACAGGGAGCAACAAGCTTCAAACCCGAATGCAATTACATTGTAAAATGATCATTTCATCAAAATTTCAGTTGAATTTGATTTGAATTTAAAAAATCCACATGTTGAAATTACAAAAGACAGTATAACAAGGAGCCTAAAATATAACCACCGTCGAGGAAGAGAATGCAAAGTACTGCCAAAACTTCCCTTGTCGCCACTTGAGCTTCACAAACCAGACAACCAAAATGCCACAGAGACACACGACCGATGTCGAATCATCAACAATTTTTCCATGAACACAAAACAAAAATTCCACCATAGCGAAACTCATAAACACCAGCAAAAAGAAGATTTCAAACACAACAAATTCATTTACCACTCACACCACCATGACCAAAATCACGTCCATGGTATACTCGACCACTTCTTGTCATTGCAAGAGGAAGAGAAGAAACCTCAACTTCTTCTTCCTTCTTTTCTTTTCCAGATACACTCCCAGTATGCCCACTTGGGATTTTGACTTCCAACGGCAACACATAGATCACCTCCTCATTTGAGGGCAAGCCATCATTCAACAACGCCAAGTATCGAGCATAGGTAGAATCAATCTCCTCAATCGCCATTACCAGAGGAGGCAGTCATATAATGATGGGAGAGTGCTAGCATCCCAGGAGTTTCACACCCATACTCACTTTTGACCTAGTCAAAGATTGCATTGAATATTTCCTTTGTCGCCACTCTTCGACAACACCTTAGAATTGAGTCGCATGCATCAGATTCTTGGCTAATTCTGGGCTTAGAAGAAGTACCCACTTCCATAGTAGGAGAAACTTCCTATGAGCCAGGGCCAAACCCTTGTGAATTCAAATGAACTGACCTTCTCACTAGTTCGGTCATCTTCCTCTGCTCACACCAGAAAATGCTTAATTACTGAATGATAATGACGCAAATAACAACCACCTCCGTTGTATTTATTGGATGAAACAATGGAATTCACATTTAGTGTTTATCACACATGCATAATTCTGGCATTCCATTGGTAGATGTACTGGGGCCGTTTAATTCCCATTTGCATGGAAATCTATTGATTATTCTTTTGCATTTGCATATCCACATGAGTTGAGATCAACTCGATCACTCTGCAGAGTGTTAGCCATTAATGCAAGCTAGTCATGTAGATTAGAAACAACCATTAGGTGTCATAATGTGATTCGTTGATCTTCTGTCTTGATGGATGATCAAACAACCAGCTTGTGTTTGACCTCTTTTGATTTCCAGCGGTACTTCGCTGAACTATTTTCAACCAATCATTCCTATCCATGTTGGATGACACCGTTTCCATGTGTGGGATCCATCATCTAAGCGGGTGAGGGATAGGTGTTGAGATATCCCTGATCTTGTTGGGTTTAATCATTGTTCACCTTCATTGAGTGAGACAGTGGGGAACAGTGATGATTCCTCTGCCTGGTTGATCTCGACCGCTTGTTGAAGATGCCAGGACATGGGATCGGTAGGGGGGAGTGGGTCTCGCGTTGTACCTGGGACATGTATTAGCTTCTCGCTAACCTTGCTGCATTTATCTAGCATGCACTTAACTCCCGCGGGTTGGTGGGGTATGGTCCAAATCTGATCCTTGATCTCCAAATCTTGAGAGTTGCACAATACGTGGTGTTAGCATTAAATGGACAAGACTTGACTCAGCCAATGGTGACATGACCATGGGGTTAGTGACTTAGTTCTTAAGTCACTAGATTTAAAATTTGAAACCCAACCTTAACAAAGATTTGACATGGTGGGAAAAGGGTAATCGGTTACTCAAGCAAATAGGGTCGATAAGCAAATGAGCTGGATGGCTCGAAGGATTACTTAAGAAACTAATGACCGAATGAACAAGTCAACATGAAAATATAACATTGGTACATTTTCTGGCTAAAAACCCTACCCACTTGGGGACAAGGGTTTAGAATAGAAGCTAGGATCATGAGAATTGAGCTAAAATCCCTCAAAATTTCACAAGCTCCATCAGCGGCTCATGCTCGAGGACGCATGCCCCTAACAAGTATGGGGAGAAAAGAATCTCTAGTTGAAGCAGACTAGGGTACAAGACCAAAACCCAAAGGACTTACCTAGACCAGGCAAGCAGACCCAACAGAAAACAAACAGGCCAGACGAACATATCTACAATACTTACAAAATGTACAAAAAATAATTTTACAAAGTAGAGCCCTCAAGCTCCAAAATTTCAGGAACAAATTTCCCTCTATCAAAAAATTTAGCCTATTTTCCCTGTAATGAATGCATATGATCAGTATGTGACACCAGGCCATTATTATTACATTGAACAACACTACTAATATCATCCAGAGCAACATTGCTAGCTTTGTCCCTTTCTATTAAAGGTTCCTCAAATTGAATCAAGAAAGTAAAACTTTCATATTCCACATCACCATGAGGTACATGATACTCAGGAATCTGTTCATCAAATTTGAAGGCCTCATAGGTACTCTGGCTTTGACTAAGCCATTCCTCATCGCATTCAAGAAAGAAAACATAGCTAGGTCTATTATCAACTTTCCCTCCATAAATGTTAACCCCTTTCCATAATTAAATCCATTAGATATGAAGTATCTGCAAAAAACTTTAGTGCAACTTCATATTGCCTCATATGATCCTCACAATCACCAATATCTCTGGATTGTTTTTCACTTGAATGAGAGGGTACTGAAATATCAGCATA
>VDFB02220675.1:0-20965 GCA_007258455.2 Sequoia sempervirens | reverse complement strand
AAAAATGGCTCATAAACTTGGTGTCTCTGTTTGACACAATGCTTATAAGTAACCCATGTATTCTTACTATCTCCTCGAAGAAAAGAGAGGCTATTTGACTAGCATCATTGGTCGTTTTACATGGTACAAAGTGAGCCATCTTGCTGAATCTATCCACAACTACATAAACACTGTCCATGCCCTATCTTGTCTTGGGTAACCCAACTACAAAATCCATACTCAAGCATTCCCATTTCCTAGTAGGAATAGGCAGTGGTTGGTGTAGGCTGCATTTGAAGAAGTACCCTTGGCCTTTTGACACACTATACAACTCTCCACATACCTCCTAACATCTAGGTTCATCCTTGGCCAATAATAGAACCTTTGAACAAGTTCTTGAATCTTGGTGATCCCAAAGTGACCACTCGATGCACCATTATGCTTTTCTTGTATCAAATTCTCTCTAATAGAGCCTCTAGGGACACATAGCTGATTCCCTTTAAACAAGAGATCACTTTGTAAAGTATATTCAACATATTTACTATAAAAATGGTTCTTGTATTTAGCACATACCTTATAAATGTCTGCAAAATCTTCATCATCTGCATATAGGTCCTTGAAATGATCTATTCCCATGCTCTTCAACTGAATTTCTTGTATGGTGAGGACCCTTCTACTCAAGGCATCTGCCACCTTGTTGAGTACTCCTTTCTTGTGCTTGATATTGAAAGTGTAAGCTTGCAGGTATTCCACCCACTTCATGTGTCTGTGACTCAATTTCTCTTGTGAATTCAGGAAACCAAGTGCTTGGTTGTTTGAATATACTATGAATTCCTTGGGAAGAAAGTAGTGCCTCCATTTCCTTAGAGCCTGGACCAATGCATACATCTCAAGGTCATAAGAAGAATACTTCTTCTTGGCTTCACTTAACTTCTCTGAATTAAAATCCACCGGTCTGCCCTCTTGACTGAGAACAACTCCAATAGCCACATTGCTTGCATCACACTCAATAGTGAATAGCTTCTCAAAGCTTGGTAACACCAAAACAGGTTGGGTAGCTATCTTTTCTTTCAACAACTCAAAACTTTTGTTAGCTTGCTCATTCCATACAAACTTAGTCTTCATCCCTCCTTTAATGGTATCCAACATAGTAGCACAAATAGCACTAAATTGTCTTATGAACTTCCTATAGTATTGAGCAAGGCCATGAAAGCTTCTTACCTCTATTGTTGTCTTTGGAGTAGGCCAATTGAGGATGGCTTCCACTTTGTTGCTGTCCATTTTCAAGTTGCCATGTGATAGTACAAATCCAAGGTACACCAGCTCTGTTTTCATGAATTCACATTTTTCTAAATTAATCATCAATTCTCCTCCCATGTACTTTGAAAATCAACTCCTCATCTCATGAGGTGCTCTTGCTTTTGCTATATAAATCAGATATCACTCAAGATACTCAATACAAATTCTTCTCTGTCTTTGAGGATTCTATTCATGAAGCCCCATGAATGGAGGCTTATTAGAGTTCAAATGGCATAAACTGCTCTCACTATAAACCCCTATTGCCTTTGAAAGTGCTTCCTACCTCATCTCCCCTATGTATTCTTAATTTGGTGATAACCATCCCTTTTAGGGCTCCATCTCTGCATAAGACCTAGCTTCACCTAGACAATCCATGAGGTCTCTAACTTAGGACAGTGTTCGTACTCTAATGGCTATCTTATTTATGCAATTCTTAAATCCCAGACAAAGCCTCCATTCTCCTCCCTTTTTAGGTGCTAAGACAGTGGGTACTGCACATGGACTGATGCTCTTCCTAATGAGACCCTGGTTTAGGAGTTCTTGTATTTGCCTAGCTATTTCCTCATTTTGTTGAGGAGTCATCTTGTAGGCTGCCTTATTTGGTAGGGTAGCCCCTGGTATCAAGTCTATCCTATGACTTATGGCTCTTTTAGGGGGTAATGCTGCTAGTTGTCCACTACTCACAATGCCTTCATAGGTCTGCAACATTTTTTGTATTTCCTTAGGTAACTCTGGCTTCTCAGCTGCTTTCTCATTACTTACCTCTCTTGTCCTTAACATGACTACATAGCCAACCCCTTCTCCTTCTTCCAAGGCTTCTAAGAACTCTTTTTCACCAACCATGAGCAATTTAGGACCTGCTGTCTGCACCTCTGCATCTTCTAACAAAGACTGAATTCTAAATGTTACCTTATCCTTCTTGAAAGTATAAGAGTTCACTCCATCATGCATAGCTTGGCGATCAAATTTCCATGGTCTACCTAGGAGCAAGTGACATGCATCCATAGGTAACACATCACACACGACTTTGTCTTTGTACCTTCCAATTGAGAACTCCACCCATGCTTGTTCATTCACCAAGACATGTTGGCCTTTATTGATCCATGTGACCATGTAAGGATTGGTGTGGGGTATCCTTGTCAATCTCAAATTTTGCCGACTGCCTCCCTCGACAATATTAAGTCGTAAGAGACCCTCGAAATAATGATTACTTCCTACACTTTCCCATCACTTACACCCCATCCCAAACAAGGACCCCCTATTTGGTTCTTTCTTAACCCAAATCTTTGATCAAAGTTCTCCTATCATGAGGTTCTCACCTTCCTTAGAATTCAAATGGTACCCTCGCAATGTTTCTTCACGATTTGTCCTGCATCATGAACCAGGTTAGTTCTCTTGTCACTTCCATGAGAGGTACCACCTTTCTCTGGACATCTATAGGCCGGGTGTCCCATTTGATTGCAGTGGTAACACTTCATGTTGGTAAAGTAACTACCCCTTCCTTGTCCACCACTCCTTCCTCTAGAGCTAAAGCCTCTTCCTCTACCACCTCTACTAGAGCCTCCCTCTTGCTGCTCAAAGTATCTAACTTCTCCTTGGGCCCTTGATTCTGAACTCCTTCCACCATAGCCACCTCTTTGTCCTCTGCTATCTTTTCCTTTACCTCTACTTTTGGAGGTCTGCTCTTGCTTCTTTTTTCCTTTCTCCTCTATCTTTAAGGCCATTTGATAACATTGGCAGATGGTTTTGAAGTTCACTAGGCTCATGTCTTCTTGGATAGACCATTTAAGCCCATTCAAATACCTTGCTAGCTTGATGCTTCTCAACCTCACCTTTGATCCGAGGCACAACTTTGAACTCCTTTGGTGTTTGACATCCATCTTTGCTCCAAGATCTCCTCGCCTACTTCATGCAATCTCTTAGCTTCATCGCTGTCTGCTTTATCTTGTTACTATGCTCTCTCCATAATCTTCTTGTTTTACCTGCATTAAATCTCTACCTTTTGTGAATCTCTTTTAATTCTGACCTGGGCCACCCAAACCCTTCCTGCCATGACCTCAACAACATCTCAAAGCATCTCTCATACTCAACCACCATGACCCACCAGGGTCCATTTGGTCCACCAAACAACGGCACCCCCTCCAAAGCTTTGCCACCCTTAAGGCCCATGCCTCCAAGAATGGGTTCTTCAAAGAAGGGCAATGTAAGCTTTGGAGCCCCTCCTCCAAGTCCACCTCCTTTCCCTTGGCTTCCCACCTCCTCCCATTTTATCCCCTTTACCCTTGGCTTGGCCTCTTCCGACTTCATCCAAGAGCTTCTCCATTCGGGACAACCTTTCTCTTAGCAGTCGGTTATCCTCTTCTTGCTCTTCTACCTTCTTGGCTAACTCAGCATTAGTCACCATTGTTCTTTCTTCCTCTAGTGTATTCTCTCCTACTCATTCAGTGGGTTGCAACATCAATCAAAAGCCTGATCAAACAATGCTCTGATACCAATATGGTGTGAGTGTTCCTAGGCTTGCTTGCACAATCAGCTAAAAGACCTTTTTCCTATCTTCTTCCTAGAACCTGATAGCTTCTAGGTTTTTGGTTAGGCTTAGATCATTAACTAAACCCTGTTCCAACTTCTCTCCAAGAGTTTCTCACTTGTGCTTCACCTTGAAAGACTAACACCACTTGAACTTGCAAACTCTCTCCTACACTTAGAAGACTCTAAGTGCCTACATCCCACAAAAGCTTGAACTAATTGTAGGGGTGTTAGAGATACAGGAAAGATGCCAAACACATCCAATTGGATCCATCTTGGATAGTCTTCAATCTTCTTTCTTACCGATTTCAAGAATTTGCCTTGAGAAGGCCTAATTCCTTGTAGCCCTTGACAATGACCTTTTTGTCTTTCTTGCTCAAACTTTCCAAACAACCTGGATAACATATTTAATATTCAGATACCCTTTTTGATCCTCTAAAAGATTTACAAGGTTTCAGTTCTCTGTGCCCTCCGTACACTGGTCTCTTATAATCTAGGGCAAATAGGGCTAATAGGCCTAATTGCTAGGGTTTCACTGATTTCTTGTTCATCTCTCACACAAATGGATTGACTAGGCCACAATCCTTCTAGCATGTTAAGATGTGACTAAACCCTACCTGGAACTGTACTTGTTCTATACTATACCTTAATCCCCTGCCTGATCTCTTCAATTCTTGACTGCCAAACCTCTAACCAGGCACTCTAAGCTCGCCTAGGGTTTGTTAATGCACTCTACTACTCGACTCTTCAAGACTCCTACCATTAAATATGTACAAACACATGGCTCCCCTAGCAAATCCATCTATTCTCAGGAAATTCCCGTGGCTAGATTTCATGGGGGAGCCATTAAAAGGCAAACTGGTCAGGATAGGACCAAAATAACCTCAAGACCTTACTCTATGAATTCAAAACACCAAATCAACTCTAATTAACTTGCTTACAAAATTAAAAAGACTTAGAACTATGCTATGAACACTAATGCAATGCTAAATCAGAACATACAATTCAATTAATATCACTGTCACTCAAAATATTTGGGAAAACACAGAAATTGCAGACTTTTCTTCTATTCCCAAAACCAAAAACTTCATTACAACAACTCTAACATCTTGCATTCGAGCCACACCTTTCATAGATGCCATTTACCATGGTTTTAGGGATGTTGGTCGATCCCCCACTCCTATCTTTTAGGGGATCCAAGATAACCGAGTTGCATGCAACATGGCAAATGTTGTCATGACAACTTTGTAACAACTTTTTGCAACTTCCCATTATGCCCTCTTCCAAACTCTTAGGACCTCTACCTCCTTGATTTCGAGCATCCAACTCCCTTAACTACCTCATGGCATCCTCCTAACAACATTGATGTGTTTAGAACACATTTAAGACTCAATTCCCACTCTAAACTACTAAGGCTAAGTAAAGAAAAAGTAATTAACAAAGACTAACTATGGTGACCTTAGTCCTAATGACTAATTCACCTAGCCATAACAATGACCTTCTAAGGTCCAAAACAAACATACTATTACCCTGACTTGGCTAAGGTCAGATACAAGCCAAAAATGACAATTACCCTTGCACGATGGGATTCTTTGTGGTGGCTTTTGATGATATCAAAGACATGAATAAAATTAAAAAAGAAAAGGACACGTGGAAGTACACCAAAGGATGCCTGGACAAAGGTGAAAAGGAAAAAGAAGAAGCCTGTGGTGAAATCTAATATGCAACTTTGCTCCTAGTCCAAAGGTGATGCAAATGTGTAAGTGGGTAATTGGTGTGTGGGTGGGTGGGGAAATTTGTAAACTGGTTGATGTCTATATCAAAGCAAGTACAATGTTGGTGGTGGGCTGAATAGATTAGTTTTGGTCAAGGGAGATTGCAACTAGGTTGATGTGTCATGGTTTGGATAGGAGATTCTAAATGGAAATCTTGTCAATGTAATTTTTGATGATCAATACAATGGGTGTTGCCCCTTAGCAGCCACTTACCTATAAAAAATAAAATAAAATTAGGATTCAATTAAGATAGTAATATATTATATATTTTATACTAACATATTATTATAGTCAATTATAAATAATATAGTAATAATTCATATAAAAAATCTATATATTCTATATCAATAATAATACAATCTATTATTATTATACTAAAGTCCTAACCAAAGCTTTGGGTTGGCCAATAGTGCACTCCCTTTCTCATAACATTTCTTCCATCTCCCAACTCTCTCAAGGTGCACTAGTTGGACATGGGGGTATTGGCTTCTCTCTTTGATAATATTTTTGTTCAATTTATTATTAAAATTCTAGGGTTAATGTCTTTCATATTTCAACCAAATACTTTGAAGCCCTCCTTTTATTTTATCTTTTTTAAATCTTATATTTATGATTAAAATAATATTATATTATAATTTAATATATCAGTTTCCAAGTGTTTATTTTTTCAATAAATTTATTTATATTTAACTTTGTTAATAACCTATTATTTTTATCGTAATAGTGAATTGTTATATATATATAATAAATAATATATATAATAGTTATTATATTAATAATATTATCAAATATATATTAATTATTTATATATTAATTTATATAATCATCAATAGTAATATATTATTATTAATCAATAATAATTAATTATTATTATATTGATTAAATAATTAATGAATATATAATTATCTATGATATAATAAATAATAAATAAATATATTTTAAAAATAAAATATTACATTAAGATTCAATTAAGATAGTAGTATATTATATATTTTATACTAATATACAATAATAATTTATTATAATATAATAATACAAGAGAGGTGGACCAACCACACCAAGGCTCTAGGTCATGGAGAGACAAGAGCGGAGGGCTTCCCTAACTTACCTTGCTCTAAAGGGTGTTTTGGGGTGAGGATTGAGAATGAAGAGCACTATAAAGTACTTTTGTCACTATATAGACCCAAAATTCTATTTGGGGCTAGATGAGCTAGTTTCTAAAGTCTAAACTATACCTCAAACAACTCTCTGTCCGAGGACGACAATGCAACGTGCTGGCGTCCATATGACGAGAAAAAGTAAAGTACAACAGGAAAGGTCAGAAACCTACTAACAGTCTAGCTAGTCAATTTTGATGAAAAGAAAATAATGATAAGGTGCAAAAAATAAAGGCGTAGATGGTAAAGCAAGTAAATAAAAGCTAGGGTGACGAATATTATCTCACAAAATTGCTAGTTCACTTGCTAGCTCTACCCACACGTTCATCTACACACAAGCAAAAATGGGAAAATTGTTGGGATTGTATAGGGGTTTGCCTCAGTTGGACCCCCATTTTGGTGTTTCCACCTCCATAGACAACCAAAAAAACAACAAAGTAGAAAGTACGATAAAGGAAATGGAAGAGAAAGAGAGATTGTTGAACACTACAAAACAATACTATGCTACTCAATCAAACCACAAAAGGGAGAGTGAAGTGTTACCACCTCCAACCAAAGGCTCTCAAGTCCAATGAAGGGAGAATGCAAGCAATGAACTTGGCAAAGTCACCATAGCCGCATTGGTGATGAAGGGAAGTCTCACAAGATTCGAAGCTCACAAATTCTATGGTAGCCTCACACGTACAAAATGGAGAGAATGGAGTAACCAACTATTACAATGCTTAATGGAGCTGTGAAAGTTCCTTGAATAAAAAATGGAATGCTCAAGAGAATGTATCTAAGATCAAGAAGTGTGTAGAGAGGTATGGAATTGTGAGAAGACAAAGTGATAGTAAAGATTATTCTTTTGAAGGTGGGATGAGAAGGAATAAATCATTTTTGGATTGATTGCTCGATAAAAGGACATTACAATTCATCCCCAATGAGGAGTGTAATGTCTCTACCAACTTCAAATGCAAGAATCCATTAGGGACATTAGTGTTCTGTGCAAACGTCCATGCGCCATGCTTGCATCCTTGACAAATATTCTCTCATTGACACATAGGACAAATGCCAAGTGGGTGGAAGGTAGCTGGGTGATGTGGAATTTTGCCTTTGGGTTTGATTTTTTAAGGTGAGGGTATGCAAAAGGGGAATTTACACAAGGGGTGAAAATTTTCTCATATACATTTTGCCCCCATTTTAGTGAGCACAAGTATTGATGAGTGTTCAGTAAAGTAGATTGAAGAGTTAGAAATGTATACTTGAACCATCAAGGAAGTAGACTGCAATCTGGTGAACTCAAAAGCGTAGGGTAGGAAAAGGACTCCACAGGTACTCTCCTTGAGGAGGCTTGAACAAAAGGACTTCATAGCTCCGCAAAACTACAAAGTTGCACAAAGTAGACTAAAGGCCCTTGGACCAATGATGGAAAAATCCCGCAAGATGTAAGCATCTCATAGGCCCACAAACCTGCAAGAAGGCATTCCCCCAAGTACTCTCTCATGAAGGAAGCCCAGTGTAGGGGATTCCACAGAGTTGGATTAGAAAGCGGTTTCACAGGTGCACCTACAAAGCAACATGTTAATCCGCAGATAAAACATGCCAAAAAACAAAAAGTAGCCACATAGGCAAACAAGCAGATAGTCACGCAGATAGTCGACAAATTGTGAGGCTTTCGAAGGGCTCCCTTCGGAACCCTTCTAAAGAGGGGTCCACTCAAGTGACACATTTTTTGAAAGTGAGATAGTGTCTTTCTGCAAGTCGATTCAACATCAAGGAATCCTTTTGAAACATGTTCACTTCATCAAGGAATTCGAAAGGAAGAAAGTTCCCTCTCACAAGGGGAAGGTCGAGGATTCTCTCGTAGGAAAAGATGCTCCCTCCTCAGAGGAAAGTTCTTCAAATTCTTTCTCTATGAACCCATGACAAAGGAATCACATTCCGCTAGGGGTCCAAGTTGAGAATGCAATTTTTTTGAAAAAGGTTTTGCAAAGATTCTCGAGAAAAGATTTGTTGGCAATGAATGTATTTTCCGAAAATTGAAACATTGTGAAAGTAACGTTGTCACACACATGAGGGACAACTCAAGCAAAGAAGAGAGAGAAAATTCGTTCCTACACATATAATAATAATCTATGTAATCTATTATTATTATACCATAGTCCTAACCAAAGCTTCAGGTTGACCAATAGTGCACTCCCTTTCTCATACCATTTCTCCCAACTCTCTCGAGGTGCACTAGTTGGACATGTGGCTTCTCTTTGATAATATTTTTATTCAATTTATTCTCAAAATACTAGGGTTAATGTCTTTCATATTTCAACCAAATGCTCCTTCAACCTGGAAGCCCTCCTTTTATTTTATATAATTTAAATCTTATATTTATGAATAAAATATTATATTATAATTTAATATATCCTTTTCCAATTGTTTTTTTCAATTTAAATTTATTTATATTTAACTTTGTTAATATATTATTTTTACCATAATAATGATTTTTTTTTAATCGGAAAAGGTAAGGAATCCCTGCAAGTATTTTTATTTATTCTTTGAAAAGCATTACATCCACCAATTGCATTCTTAAAGAAAATTTTACATTGAAGAGAAAAAAAACCATCATATCCCCTCACAACATCTAGCTCTAAACATATTTCTACCCATCATTAACCCCATAAAAATTGAATAACTTTCAAACATTACAAGAATCTACAATATTGCTTGTTATTTCTTCCCTTTGTCATGGGGTCAAAGATGAATATTAAAGGCTTCTACCTTCTTCTTCTTTTTCTTCTGAACCTTATGCCAAATCCTTTCTTGTTCATCTATCCATGAAGGCTCACCCAAATCCTCGACTGGACTACATCTATCTTTAGATGAAGCCAAGCTCACACACTTTGACCATCCACCTAGCTCTTCATTTGGAACTCCACCCAAATCTTCATTTGGGACTTTGCCCTACTCCACAGAGGAAGAGTTACCCACCTCTTGCACATGGGCCTTCTGAGGGGACATCAAGCTAGTTTTAGATTTTGGATTCTAAGTAGGAGCATTCCCATCCAGACAATATTTTTCAATCAAATAGTGGTGAGGAGAGGCTTCTTTCCACCAAGTTGCTTGTTTAACCCTCTTCTGCGTAGAGAAGTTATCCATAATGTGCTCAACATTGAAGCATCCGCGACGATGGAATGGTAAACCCTCACAATCAAGAATATGCTTCCATTCCCCACTAGAAAATTTTAAGAGTGCAATCACTAGAAGATCTTTGGTGATTTCCATTTCAACCAAAATTTGAGCATTAGCATGCAAGAAACTTTGAGAACCCTCATCAATCCCCATAAATTTTCCCAAAGAGCTACCAATGGTTTCAAAGCATGAATCAAACCAGAAGTGTAATGGAAGAATTGGAAGCCTTGCCCAAAGTGGGACCACATCAAAGGTTTATGTGGCAGGATTGAAAGATAGATGCCACAATTTTAGCATTAACAAATGTTTATCCTCCCAACTCCATTGATAGTTGCAAGGAACAACATTCCTATCCTTCACATTGTCGAACACGACAATAAAAAACCCTCTTGAACTAGGGTAGATTTAACATCCCCATCAAAAATAGGGTGCAAAAAGTTCATAATCCATCAATGCAGATCAACAAGGCCAAACCAAAACCCTTAAAACCTTCTAATCAAACCAAAATAAAAAAAATTACATTCTCTGCCACTTCAATAGCAATATCTCCATACAAAGAGATAAAGGAGGTCTTATTTGCATTCCTCAAGGTTCGTACATGCTTTTCATCCTTCAAGATCATTGAGCCCTCTCCTAGATCCTGCACCAATCCTCCATCCTACTTACAATTCTTCTTAGACACAAAGGCCCGACCATTATGATCCTTGACCATACATTTTGAATGTTGCCCATTTCACTCAAGTTTCCCTACAAATGAAACCTTGCCACTAAATTTTGAATCCAAATGCCCTCTACTCAGAATCTCTATGAAAGGAATGAAACTTTGATATGTTAATTGATGAAAACTAGGAACAAATTGCCTTGCACCGCCGCTAGAAACCCTAGCCACAATAGGCTAGGGAAAGCACAGGGACAACATTATTTGTAATAATAGTGAATTATTTTATATTAATATTAATAATATATTAAATATTAAATATTATTATTATTATATAATATTATTAAATATATATATTAATTATTTATATATTAATTTATGATATAATTTTTTTTTGAATATATAAATTAGGTGCCAAAAGGGGGCCTAACCCCAAATACATCACTAAACCAGTCATATAGACGAGACTAAATTACAAAAGGAAATCCGAAATCCAACACTTCCCACCCACTTTGGTCACCTTGACTAGTATGTTACCTCCATTGCCATCATGTCCGCACCATCTAAGCCCTCCTCCCCTAATACGGTCTTGATCAACCTTAGCCGCTGGAAAATCCAGAGCCATGTGCTCATTTTTCAGATTTTGTGCCCGTGATAGCTCCTTCAAAAGGTTTATATTACCTAAGACCTCCACCATGCAAGTATCCATGTCTTCATTGACACTCCATATAACAAAGGGGATCCATGGTCCATTAATTGGGAAGGAAATTGTGGCCAAACACCACCAATTAGTCTTAGCCTTAGCCCCCCCACTACCATGCTCTGATAAAATTGTATGGCATCACGCCATCACAACTTAACTAATTGCCACATCATTAAACACACCATGCCTCTCTCCTCCCACACTTGAAGTAGTCATGCCATAAATATGGAGGATATATTTGAGTTGAATTAGAAACGATAGGTAGAAAATAAGAATTTGGCACCCAAAATTCATTTAATTGCCTCTATAGTTTCCTTATCTACAATGTTGAAAATTCGTCTAAGCCTCATGTTTAAGACCATACCACAAAAATCCATCCACCTTTCCTTCACACCAAATAAGATAGTAGTCTTCATGATCAATTATGTTAATTGCACCCTACTATTGCTCAATTTAATAGCTAGCCACCACCACTAGTGTCCTGCATTTAAGACCCCTGACGGTCTTTGCCTTGGTATCGAAAACTTGTATCCTTCCAAGCTAGATCACGTGTGTTAGACAACCATTATTAAACGTTGGTGTCCCATTGTAATCACCAGCAATCTCAAGTGCATCTTTAGATATTTTTCTAGCTTTGACATTCCCTTACCTATAAAAATTGAGATTTTAAACTCTTCAAAACCCACTAACTCCCCCACAATTCATGATAATCATTTTTCCAACTTCCAATTTGGAGTTGCACTTTTTTGGATTGCATTGAGAACTATCATAGAATCCCCTTCAAGATGGATTTTTACAAATCCAACGTTTTGCAAATATTTAAGCCTAATTAGGCAACTGGGAACTCTTCTTCATTATTGGTAGCATCCCTTATTTTTTTCCCACCTGATAATCCACTTACCATTATGATCTCTTATAATACACCCCACTCTTGATGGGCCTAGATTTCCTTGAACTAACCCATCAAAATTCACCTTTACCCACACCTCATCTGGTGGATACCACTTCACATCCACTCTAGGATTTCTCCTAAGATCATCCTTTCAAACCCCAGAAACAAAGGAATTTATAATATAATATTTATATAATTATTACTAGTAATATATTATATTAATCAATAATAATAATTAATTATTATTATATTGATTAAATAATTAATGAATATATATTAATTATATATGATATAATAAATAATAAATAAATATATTTAAAATAAAATATTACATTAAGATCCAATTAAGATAGTAATATATAATATATTTTTAGCTTGAATGGGTAGTAGAGTTGGCTTGGGTAGTGGGTTTTCTCCCCATTGGTCTTGTGTTCGACTCTGCTCCTGAGTTTAAGAGGTGGGACTTCTTGTGAGCGGGGGATCTCATCCGTAGGGGACTAGTCTTGCCCTAGCTTGTCTCAGGTACCCAAGGTATGGGTTGTTGGGCTGCTGGACTAGGTCAAGGGGATACTCCTGTAGTACCAAAAAAAATTATAATAAATTTTCTACTAATATATTATAATAATCTATTATAAGTAATATACTAATAATAATGTATATAAATAATCTATATAATCTACATAGATAATAATATAATCTATTATTATTATACTATAGTCCTAGCCAAAGCTTCGGGTTGGCCAATAGTGCACTCCCTTTCTCATAGCATTTCTCCCAACTCTCTTGAGGTACACTAGTTGGACACGTGGGTAGTGGCTTCTCTCTCCAATAATATTTTTATTCAATTTATTGTCAAAATACTAGGATTAATGTCTTTCATATTTTAACCAAATGCTCCTCTAGCCATGGAAGCCCTCCTCTTATTTTATGTTTTTTAAATATTATATTTATGAATAAAATAATATTATATTATAATTTAATATATGCTTTTCCAAGTATTTTTTTTTCAATAAATTTATTTATATTTAACTTTGTTAATAACTTATTATTTTTACCATAATAGTGAATTGTTATATATTAATATAAATAATATATTTTTATATATAATAATTATATTAATAATAATATTATATATTAATTTATAATATACTATTTATATAAATAATAATAGTAATATAATATTATTTTAAATACATTTTAAATATAAATAATAATAATATAAATAATAACAATTAATTATCTATGTTATAATAGTGGGAGGCAGGGTGGGCATCCCTCTAGGATGGCAAAGGGAGGTGGAATGATTCCATGGTGGCGTTTGTTCAGTGTTCCATGTGGAAGGGGAGGTGGTAGCATGGTGGCATCGGTTAGATGAGTCTTTATGGTGGGTGTATGGGAGGCATCAATGTTTTAGCTGGTCGTCCCATCCTTTAATGAAAGCCTTTTGAGTTTTTCGTGCTAACATTTATTTGGAATGACATCTTGCATACTGGGAGTTGGTATGATTTGAGGGGGTGGTGATGTTTTCGCAACTTGGCCTATTTATGGTAATTTTGGGCTTATGGTAATTAACAAAGTAGTGGGTTCCCCAAAACAACTTGGATCCTAAAATATCCTCACTAAGTTGCACTTCCATATTTGTTTGCTCATCTGAAATATAAAGCACACATCTTTGAAGACATGTTATTTCCTTCCATATCCATCCTTAAAATTCATGCACTCATAGGTAAGATCTTCAACTATATCCCATCTGTTAGGGTTAGAAAGGCAAATATCTAACAATTAAATGCAGATTTAATTAATAAATAGAGAAACTAAAACACACACAAAATAAATCATAACACAAAGAATTTAACATGGTTCACCCAATCCGAACTACATCCACCAAACTGCAGCCATCCAATACTTTTATTATCTAGTGCAAAACTTATTACAATCTTGCGAATAATCGCGTTTTTCATCATACTGTAACACCCATTCGAACCCCTTTTTTATCAAGCTTAGAAGCTTCTAGATTTTTGGGTTCTACAAAATTGGATTTTTCCTTTTTTGTTGATTTTTCCCTTTTTCAGTGATGATGCAAAAAAATAGGAAGAAACTTTTTCTCGGGGGTTGCCGCCCTTGAACCCCCACCCGGGGCCCGACCTAGCCTCATACCTCGACAAGGATACATGCCAAGGTGTACAATATACCATGGGCTATATAGTATAGCATGATTAGTTGCCAAATACCAACAATCTCCCACTTGGAGATTGATCAGGCTCCACACCATCACAACCTCCCACTTGGAGACTGATCTTGGACGACACTACTGCACTCACAACTCCCACTAGAAATAAGTACCTTGGACCCTGCTGCTTTGTTATACTTGAATTCAACCTTGAAGGCCAACCGAAGCTAAAGAGGAGCTCAGCTTCTCCCTTATCATTTCCTTCATAAACATATCTGCTAGATTGGAATCTATATGTATCTTGTCCAGCTTGACCTGTCCATCTTCCAACACTGACCGAATGAAATGATATCTCAACTATATGTGTTTTATTTTAGAATGCAAGAAAAAATTATTTGTAAGATGTATAGCACCCTGGCTGTCTATAAACAAGTAATTTCCAGCATGTTGTTTTCCCAACTCATCCATGAAAAGTTGCAGCCATATCATCTCCTTTGCCGCCTTTGTTGCAACAACATACTCTGCCTTTGTAGTGGATAAAACAACCACTTTTTGCAATCGAGAAATCCAACTCACTACTGTCCCACCAACTGTAAATACATAACCTGTGGTACTCCGCCTAGTATCTATATCCCCTGCCAAATCTGAGTCAACATAGCCTTTTAAATCAATATTAGAGCCCCTAAAACATAAAAATTTATTGGTTGTACCTCTCAAGTACCTGAGAATCCATTTTACCGCATTCCAATGCTCAACTCCAGGATGACTCAAATACCTACTAACAACTCCTACGACATGTGCAATATCCGGTCTCATGCATACCATGGCGTACATTAAACTGCCTATGTACAACTGAAGCATATGGTACCTTGGACATTTTTTCTTCCTCCTCTTGTGTCTTCAAACACATATCCTTAGTCAATTTAACATGACTAGGCAAAGGTGTGTTGACATCTTTTGCATTCTCCATATGAAATCTTTGCACACCTTTTCAACATAATTAGCCTGAGATAAAAACAATTTTCTATCCTATCTCTACAAATTTTCATACCAAAGATTTGTTTTGCTGCCCCCAAATCCTTCATAGCAAAAGATTTTGCTAACTGTTGTTTTAGCTCACTTATGTGATCCATATTAGACCCAACTACAAGCATGTCATCAACATATAAACATAAAATAATGTAGATGTCATTATCCAACCTCTTAAAATAAACACAATGGTCAGAATTACACCTACTATAGCCTTGCTCAGCCATAAAACTATCAAATTTCAAGTACCATTGCCGAGGTGCTTACTTCAAGCCATATAAACTTTTCTTCAATCTGCACACTAGTTCTCCTTACCTTTGACCTCAAATCCTTGTGGCTGTTCCATATATATTTCCTCTTCCAAATCACCATGGAGAAAGGTTGTTTTAACATCAAGTTGTTCTAAATGCAAATCTTCAGTAGCCACAATACTTAAAACAATACAAATAGAAGTTATTTTAACAACTGAGAAAAAATCTCATCAAAATCAATACCCTTTTTCGTAAAAATCCCTTTACAACTAATCTGCTTTAAATATTTTTTACCTATAAACCCATTTGTTTGATAAAACCTTTTTACCTGCAGACAACTTGCATAATTCCCAAGTCTGATTTTTCAGCAAGGAGTCCATTTCTTCTTCCATTCCATGTCCCACAAACCTTGGTATCCACTACATAGCTTCATCATAATATTCTGGTTCACCAGTCGGTTAACAAAATAGTATACAAAGAGGGAGAGAATCTTTTTGGAGGTCTACTTATCCTTGAAGATCGTCTAACATGAGTTTGTGGTATTTGTTGTTGCTGTTGTTCTCCAAAGCATGAGGAACCACTGAAACATCATTGTTTGAAATATCATCCAACACTACATAATCATTTTATTTCTTCTCATGCTGCAGCAATAGATCTTTGTACAACACTTTCTCATTGAATATGACATCCTTGCTTCTCACAATTTTTTGATTTTCAAAATCTTAAAGCCTATAACCAAATTCATCAATGCTATATCCAACAAATATACATTTCTTTGATTTTGCATCAAGTTTGGTTCTATTTTCAAAATCTACATGTGCGAATGCTTCAAAACCAAAGGTTTTGAGAAAAGAATAACTCACCTTCTTACCTTTCCATGCTTCCTTTGGAATACCACAACCCAAAGGATTAGAGGGACCTCTATTAATTAAATAAACAACAGTGTTTACAATCTCTGCCCACATCTTTAAAGGCAACCCAACATGAAATCTCATAGTCTGTGCATGCTCCATTATTGTTCTATTTATGCACTCAACCACTCCATTTTCCTGTGGAGTCCTTGAAACTGTTTTTTGCTTACGAATACCATTAGAGGAACAATAATCTTCAAAATATTTACTGCAATACTCACCACCATTATCAGATCTGAGACATTTTATCTTTTTACTCGTCTCATTCTCAACCAAGCTTCTCCATTTTTTACAAGTTTCAAATACATCAGATTTCTGCCTAAGGAAATAAATCTATACCTTCCTAGTTGCATCATCAATAAATGTAACATAATATAGAGAGCCACCAAGAGAAGATACCTGAGATGGTCCCCATACATCCGTATGCACAAGCTCCAATTTCTCATCTTTCTTTTGCTTCCCATCCTTGAGAAAACTAACTCTCTTTTGTTTTCCACACACACAAATTTCACAGAAATCCATATTAACACATTTTAGACCTAGTAAAACATTATTTGAATGAAGTAATTTCATACCTTTTGCACTCATATGCCCAAGTCTATTATGCCACTGTGCTGATTCAGAGTCTACAACAACTGTATGATCTTCTACTTGTTGAACTGCAACAACTGTTCCTGAACATTGACCTTTTTCTGTAACAATTAGAGTAGAAGGAATAGTATGACCTATACAAAGATATAAGGTGCCTACTTTCACACCTTTTGCTACCATTAAGACACCCTTTGTGACCTTCCAATTTTTATCACTAAATGCAACAATACAACCTTCATCATCTAGTTGCCTTGCTGAAATTAAATTTTTGCTTAACTTTGGAATATGCCTTACCTCATGTAGTAGCCAATGATTCCCATTCTGCAACTTAATCTTGATTCTTCCCTTTCCAACAATCTGTGGTTCATTATCTCCTAAATTAAACTAGCCCAAATCCCCTTTGACATAATCAAGAAAATAACTTCATGGGGGTAGCATGAAATGAAGTCTCCTCAATCTAACACCCAAGAATCATCAACATTATCAAGAGAAAGAATCAAAGCATCCTCATCAGATTTATTACTTACCACATTGGCCTCTTTACTTCCTTCCTTTTTGTCTCTGTCTTTATTTTTTTGAGACCAACAATCTTTCTTTAAATGACCCAACTTACCACAGTACCATCAATCCCTCTTGTCTCTAGATTGGGACATTTTGTCCTTTGATTTTCCTTGTGACTTCCCACAATTTCCAGAATTGTTTCCTCTCTCCTTTGTTCTACCCCTGCTTTCTACATTCAAAACACTGCCTGATGTGGATGTTCCACCTGAGCTTTTCCTACAAATTTCCTCACTCAAAATAACACCAACAACATCATCAAATTTCAATGTATTTGAACCAGAAACAGAATTGCTAACAACCATATTCTAGCTTTTAGGCAAAGAACATAGAATCAAAAAAGCCCTAACTTCTTCATCAAAGTTTACTTTTACAAAAGTTAATTGACTGGTGATCGTATTAAACTCATTCAAATGATCAATAACTGACCCACCTTCTACCATTTTCATATTAAATAAACGCTTCATAAGAAATACCTTATTTGAAGCGAAAGGATTTTCATATAACTTTGCCAGAGTTTGCATCAACTCTTGAGTTGTTTTTGTTGTTGTAATATTGAATGCCACCAATTGTGCTAGGCATAAACGAATACTGCCAAGAGCCTTTCTATCCAAAATATCCTTGTCCTCATCAGACATTGCTATGGGTTTCTTGGTTTTCCCTTCCAATGGCCACCATAAATCCTTCTGATAGAGATATTCCTCCATTTGCATCTTCCATAACTAATAGTTCTGCCCATTAAAAATTTCAAACTTCTTACCCTTCTCTGCCATTACTCCCACTCAACCGTGAGACTCCCACTCAGCCGTGAGACCTTCCTACAGATGATAATCGAAACACAACCTGCTCTGATACCACTTGTTAGGGTTAGAAAGACAAATATCTAACAATTAAATGCATATTTAATTAATAAATAAAGAAACTAAAACACACACAGAATATATCATAACACAAAGAATTTAACGTGGTTCACCCAATCCGGGCTACATCCACCAAACCGCAGCCATCCAATACTTTTATTATCCTATTTAAAACTTATTACAATGTTGTGAATAATCGCGTTTTTCATCATACTGTAACACCCATTCGAACCCCTTTTTATCAACCTTAGAAGCTTCTAGATTTTTAGGTTCTACAAAATCGGATTTTTCTTTTTTGTTGATTTTTCCCTTTTTCGGTGATGACACAAAAAAGTAGGAAGAAAATATTTCTCGGGGGCTGCCACCCTTGAATCGCCGCCTGGGGTTCGGCCCGGCCCCAAACCCCGACAAGGATACATGCTGGGGTGTACAATATACCATGGGCTATACAGTATAGCATGATCAGTTGCCACATACCAACACCATCCATTAATACTTTAGAAGCATGGGTCCATGATCAATGATTAGAGGCCTCATCATTTTTTTACATTCACAATAAAATCAGATACTTTGTTGTTATTTTCAACTTTACAGTAGATTGTGACAAAGCTCTTAAAGCAAAAGCCTAGTTTTTTAATGGGAAAGGCTTATATCTCTAACCATAGACCTGCAATTTCAACAAACAAAAAGGTAATCTAGGTACATGTAGGGAAATTTTTCCCTTCCTCACCAAAGGTTTTTGCTCATATCCATAGCTTGGACCAATGAAGAGGAAAAATTTCTCCTCTTTGGTCTCAGGTTTTTCTCTGAAAACTTTTCCAACCCATATAGCAAATGATAAGCAAGCTTTTGTAGGTATTACCTACCTTTCCAAAAAGGGGTAGTAGCAAAACATACACAACCAACCTTCTCCACACAGTAATTCTCCATCATCTATCACTACTCCAAGCGAAGCCATACAAGAGGTGCAAGATATGCAGTTTGATGGAGAACTCCTTCCTCAAAAAAGTGGTAGCAACAATAGATTTCCCAAGTTTGTAGAACTCGATGTAGAAATTTTCTTGGGGATAACTCATCTAGAAGCTACACATCTATCTCCAATAGAGAAAGGCCTTCCCAAGTCCCCTTCTCACAAGCCAAATGAGTCACATTATTTAGTAGAGAAAGGGATATTTAAAACCCTTTCTAGCTCCAGATACCCTTAGCAAGTTCTAATCATGGTAAAGACTTGGCAACAAAAAATGAGCTAAGATTTCAAGAAGCCCAAGAGTACATCTCAGAAGAATAAATGATAGAAATGGTAAACCATCTTGTTCTTCAAGAAGGATCAAAATTATTTGATCAACTAGCAAAGGAAGTGTTAAATAAGAATATAGAATATAATTTTTTCTCAAACCCTCTCTATCGTACAAATAGAGAGAATAGTCTCTTAGATGCCAACTGCAACACCCCCAACTAGAGGCAAACCCCCAAAAAGCAAGAAAACTCTGGGTGTAATAATCGTTAGTATCCAAGCCACACTAGATAAAAATATTAGATCAAGGAGGGCTTGCTACTCTCCTTGAGAACAATGAAAGTCATATCTTGGAATATTAGGGCCCTGAATGCCACCCCTAACAAAATATGCTTGATAAAGTGTTGTTATCCTCAAATTCAACATGCTTAATTCGTGGGATAACCCCTTTGAAACTTGTCCATTTTGTAGCCCATGTACTCTAAGCGTGCAAAATGAGGTGAATCCCAATTTTCCTTCATGTGTGGCTCTCAATCTTGGAATTTCCTACCAAGCATTTACCTCCATCGATTTGTCGAAATTCACCTTTTTGTGCAAGACGTGAATTTCAGTTTACAGGAGTTAGAAATTTTGTTATACTTGCAAGGTTGGGGTTTTTCCCTGACCCTACAAGTGAAAGTTGCAAAATAAAAAAGGGTTGCATAGTCAGGGTTTTTCCTTGACCCTACAATTCAAAGTACAATTTAAAGCTTGCAAAGTCAATTTTTTTTTCCAACCTTGCAAGTCACTTATCTAACTCCAGTTTGCATGATCATTGAAAAAACCCACTCCTACAATCTTGGCCTCACATGAGTTGCATTTATTATGCATTTTAATGCTTTTGAATTTGGGTTTAAGTCAGTTTTCACCCCTCTTTTCTTCATTTCTATTCATCATTTTTCATTCTCTGCCTTTGCTATGAGTTCATTAGAAGCCTATTTTTCTGATTTCATTTGGAGTTCATGCGGATTTCAATCTAGGTTTTTTCTTCATTTGCGTTTTTCTGGGTATGTTCACATTTTATCTCCCTTTCTATGAGTTTATGCTTAGGGTTTGTGTTCTAATTGCTTTTATTGTATTTAAAGTGGGCTTTTGTTTATGCTTTAAAGTTTTTTGTGTATGTTGATTTACTAAGCATTTCATGTGTCTGTTTGTAAACCCTAGTTTC
>VDFB02220674.1:0-10504 GCA_007258455.2 Sequoia sempervirens | reverse complement strand
ACCATGGATAAAAATGGGAAGAGGACGATGGAGACCTTGATAGAGGACCAAGAGAGGACAGATAGAAGCAGAACAACCAATGATAGATGATAAAGGAGCCTCGGGGGATGATCAAAGGATCGACCTTGCCTATGTGAAAGCGCAGGGGCAACGTAGTTCGACAAAAGATCAAAGATAAACGATGGATAAAGGATGGCTAGATGACCATTGATAAGGGGATAAAATGATGGGACATATATGATGAGACATAATAGATCTATTGGATTGGATAGGATGATGGTGATCACACGAAGCTCAGGAATGGGATAGTGGCCCAAATCATCAAAATGAATTGGGATGATGATATGATAGAGAGATGAATGATGAGAAAGGATAGGAGATTGAAAATATGTGCAAAAGAAGTAGAAGTGATGATAATAAGAGATAGATGGCATTGGGTTGCATGGGGAGTAGCCTATAGCTAGATACCAATGACAAGGGATTATGAGATGGGATGAGGATAGAGATAAACATATAGGAAGATAAGGATGGGGAGACATAAGAGATGTTATAATGGATGGATAGGGGGATAAGGATAGGTAGGAAGATAAGGATGGGGAGATGGAAGGGATGATATGATGGATGGATAGGGGGATAAGGATAGGTAGGAAGATAAGGATGGGGAGATAGAAGGGATTGATAAGATTGAGGAATGATGTCTCCAAGGACTTATGTCACAAAGGAAGTAGATTCCCCCACTCTAAGTATGTCATGTGTGATGAGGCATGAGGGATGGAAGGTAGAAGGATAGTCTAATAAAGGAGTGAGATGGATATGGATAGGATTCATGGATAAGGAAGAAAGATGAAGGTAGATGGATGCAAATAAGGAGTAGGATAGTGTGTGGATAAGAGGAATGTATGCCAAGAGGTGTCCAAAGCATGTTTATATGTTTTCCCCTATCGATATCAATATCACAAGGAGGATCGAGGGATTGAGATAAGTGGGATATGATGGTAGATGTGGAAGATAGGTAGGATGGAGGAAAAGGATGAAGGGGATGTATAGCAAGAAGTTGTGTGCATAACAGGAAGCATAGCAAGAAGCATAGTGAATGGAGGGAATACATATCAGGAAGTTTCCCCAAGTGTGGACAAGGGCGGATGGGGATTTACGCATGACGCCCGTTTTCTAGTTTTTCATCACGGTACTTATCCAAGGCGCTTTTTTTCCAAGTTTTCACCATTGGATGAATTATTTCTCTTTACTTTTTTCTTTTTTTTTGGATTTTTTTTTTTGACTTCTATTTTTTTTACTTTTTTGGATTTTTGGATAGAAGGTGGATGGAGATGGACAAGGATAGAGATGTGAATAAGTAGATTTAGAAGACATGCAATAGGGATAAGGATGACGGGCTCAAGCATCAAGTTCCAGATGAGGTATTAAGAGTCCATGTGTGAAGTGACTATTGGATGTTGGTTCAACCTTATTAGGATAAATGGATTATGCAAGAGGATGAATTAGAGGGATTTGATGGGGAAGATATGTGGGATAATGGATGGGATGCCAGAAAGGGTATGGATAAAATGATGGGGTAGTGAGCTCAGGACCAACATTGGCACATGTGGTGGTGTATGTGAAAGGATAAGATGATTAATGGATGGGGAATATGGGGATAATGGAGGAGATGGGATAGTGAATTTTGGGGCAGAAGGACCCAAAATAGATTTGGGAGATGAAAGGGGCATATGATTAGCTTTTGGATTAGAAACTTTGGATGTTGTTACAGAATTTTCATTTGAAGGTATTGCATATTTTTTCTTTGGTATCCACATGGTTTTGATTTTTGTTTTGGTGGGCCTTTGTGGCTGATGGGTTTGATTTGGATTTTGGATCTAATTTTTCTTTTCATCACCATGTCTTTTAGAGGAGACATGGGGAGCTTTAGATTTATGCGGATGTTTGGATTTATGCCTTTTTTCTTTAGTATCCAAAGTGCTTTTGATAGAAATGGGATGGGTACGAGGAGATGGATGACATGGAGTGATGGAGGTAGGAGTATGGGGATTATGTGTAGATGGAGGATGTTTAGGTGTGTGCCTTTGTTTATCCTAATTATGGGATATGCGAGTGGGATGTTTATGATGGGTGATATGGATAGGTGATGGATGGATGAAAGGATGAGTATGATGAGATGGAGGGGGTGATTTTGGGATATAAGGGCCAAAAATGGACTTAGTGAGTGGAGGGACATAAGGACCCAAGACGGATGGAGTAGATGAAGGATAGGAGATGGTGGATGGAGGGATGTAATGATAAAAAATGGATGGAGCAGATGATGGAGGAATATGGATGGTTGTTTTGAGATGATACGATGGAGGAGGAGGAATGGCAACATATGATCTGGTGAAGTGATGGGAAGAGCCTATATTTCTTTTGGAATAGGCTCATTGAGGATTTCAGAGGCCGGTACCAACATCTTTAGATTGCAGAGTCTTAGTGGGAAATAGGCCCAAGACTCTGCATACAAGATTTAGCCTTGGACTGATGGGTTCAATACCTTGCCATGAAGGCCTGTAAACCCTTTCCTCAGGTCCATGTTCTGTTTGATCCAGATTTTTGTTATTCAAGAATGATGGTCCATTAAGAGAGATAGGTGGTATTTTTGTTCTTCTCTACAAGGAGACCACCGGCGAAAATGAGTACCAAGGGATATACAAGAAGTAGTAGGTTTTAGCAATGGTGGAGGAATTACGATTGAGATTTAGGAGGAAAATCTCTTTGACTGGGATAGGAGTTGTGAGGGATCAAGAGGGATTAGTGGATATGATAGGATCAGATTAGAAGGAGCAAGGGCATGGAGATGGATATGACCAGTGAGATGGAGTGGTGGAATGGAGTGGACAAGGAGATGGACTTAGTGGACATGGACTTGAGGTGGAAGAATGGGACATGGCCTTGATGTGGAAGAGGGGATGGACAAACTTGGTATGGACTTGAATGGAAGGTGGATGGAAGGATATTCAGAAACAGGGGGATGGAGGGATGGATGGATTCAGTGGAAGGGATGGATGGATGGAAGGAATGGAAGGATGGAATTGTCGATGGTGCCAGGGTGATAACATCAATGATAGTTGTGGGATGGAGAGGGGTCTCATCATTAGTGACCATGGAGGATGGATTGGGATGGCATGGTTCCATGATTTCAAGTGGTGGAGTTGGCGATGTCTTCTTTGTCATGAGTCCTTGGACAACTTTTGGACTGAGAAATTTGCATACTCTAGGTTGAGATGGCATGATAGGAATAGGTGGAGGATTAGGGATTGGTGGAGGACTAGGATTATGGATTAGTGGCCTAGGGTGAGATGGAAGAATGGGATTGGATGTAATACTAGGAGTAGATGGTGGATTATGATTAGATGGAGGGTTAAAGTAGGGATATTGGTATGGTGAATTAAGATATGTGGATGGTGGATTAAGACAAGAGGATGTGGCTGGTAGATTGTAGTAAGTATATTGGGATGGTAGATTAAGATGTGAAGACGTGGATGTTAGATCAAGATAGAGAGATGCAAATGTTGGATTAGGGTAAGTTGATGGGGTTGATTGGTATGGAGGATTAGGATAGTGTGACATGGGTGCAAGATTATGATAAGAGTATTGGGATGGTAGATTAGGATAAGAGGATGCAGGTGTCAGATAAGAGGAAGGTGTAGATGAAGGATATGATGGATATGTGGATGAGGAAGATACTAGACATCCCTTGTCAAAGGTAGCATAAGGAGCATGATTAGGCATGGGTGAAGACATAACAAGATAGTTTGAAGGGGTGACTGGATTATGGAAAGTGCGTGGAGAAAGCTTACTAGTGATGATAGCATCAAGGGGATCTACGTCGTATACTTCTTGATAGAAAAAAATTTCATTATCATCATAGACGTAATTAGGGTTTCCCTTGACTACTATTGATGGAGGATAAGGATTCATGATGATGAAAGGATAAATATGATGGATCAAAGATTTTGGATGGAAACAGACTAAAGCTCAAATCGGGATTGGATTAAAGCTCAGATTAGGATGATTGGACGATGCGATGGGATTGATTCTGACGATAGGATCAATTATCAAAGGATGATTACGACACCAAATCTACCTCAAGATGGAAGTAGATTGATTGGGTCAAAGGTGATTGGATAAGGATGTGAGTGGATTGGATTTGATAGGATCGATCGATGATTGATAAGATCAAATGATGGATCAGATAGGATGATGAGAGTGATTGGAAAACCCCGTTCAAAGGTTACCCTAGGTGACTTAGGATACTGATCGATCGGATTAAAGGATGAATGGATGATTGTAGCACAAAATCCACCTTGAGATTGAAGGTGAATTGATTAGGCCAACAATGATGATTAACTTAGGATGGATGACAATCCTATGCAGATGTTGATGATGATGATCAATTTAGACACTTAGGTCAATTCAGATAATAACCTGAAACAAAGATCAAGGGATTTGGATGGGGAAACGATAAGGTACGTGTAACCTAGAGATGCTTGAGGATGATGTATCGATATGATTCAGATGATGAATGGATGAGCTCGAAAAAATGTGGATGGACCAAATATCAAATTGAGATTAGATTAAAGTTTAGATTAGGATTGGATTGAAAGATATGATGGGATTGGTTCCATCGGTTGGATTTGGGAACTGGATATGTTTATTATCTATTTGCCAAATTTTTGCTACAGAGGGGTGAATTTTCCCTTTCAGGGCGGATCTACCCTCACAGAGGGACGAATTTTCCCTTTTCTAGGGAAAATTCACCCCACTGTAGGGAATATTTTCCCCACTGTAGGTAAAATTTACCCCACTGCTTTTGGAATTTTTGAGCGGGTAAATAGGCTGTTAGAATGAAGAGACAACTGATTGGAGCAGGGTGTTAGATAATCAGATTGATGAAATAGATGATCGGATTGGAAAAATGAATGATAGGGGTGGATAAACAAGCACTCGAAACTGGTAAATGATTTCTTAGAATGGATGAGCAACTCTCAGGTCGCGGAAACGAAAGCTCGAAATGAGTAAATGATTGATTAGAAAGGATGAACAAATCTCAGAATGAGGAGATGGATGCTTGGAATGGATGAAAGATTACTCGAAATGAGTAAACGGAGGATTGAAAGGGATGAAAGACTACTTGGTCAAATAGATGTTTGGAATGGTCAAACGAAGGTTTGGAATGGCTAAACGAAGGTTTGGAATGGCTAAACAGAGGTTTATAATGACAAAACAAAGGTTTAGAATGATTAAACATAGGTTTGGAATGATTAAATGGAGGCTTGGAGGCTAAACATAGGTTTAGAATGATTAAACAGAGGTTTAGAATGATTAAACAGAGGTTTGGAATGATTAAATAAAGGTTTGGAATGATTAAACAATGGTTTAGAGACTAAACAGAGCTAGTTCGCCATTCTGCAGTAGGCTACAAGTGCGTGACCACCTTTCTGTGGTAAACAAGAGGGTGTGATTGCCTTTCTGTAGTAAATAGGAGGGCATGACTGCCTTTCTATGATAAACAAGAGGGCGTGATCGCCTTTCTGTGGTAAACAGGAGGGTGTGACTACCTTTCTGCGGTAAACGGGGCTTGGTTTAGATGGAAATGATTATGGCAAGGACTCAAAATGATGATAATAAGGCCAATTTATCAAAAAGTTCATAGGTTTTTCACAGGAAGACACTTTAAACAAGCAAAATCCTATGATTAGTGTTAAGGGTATGGTCAACAAAGGTCTTAATCTAGGATGCACAAAGCTTCTAGGGAGTCCTTGATATACTCTCGGTATGTGAGACACAACTATGAACACCAACCTTTCACAAGCATAAGTCGGGAACCCTAGCGAGATACTGAAGGGCTCAAACCAACTCTTGATGTCTATCTAGGTATCACCCTAGCTTCGATGCTCTGCCAATTACAACATGACTGGATTGGGGTACAACTTTTGTTGTCCCCCTTTTATATACCCTACTAGTATGCGTGGCTGGAATTGTTCCTTGGGGTGATGAAATCCCCAAGTAGGTCCCACTCAAAAGAAGGCACTAATCGTTTCCAACTACTCCCCAGGCTCACACGAAGTGCAAGGGGAGATGGAAAATAAACCAATGCCCCCTTGGGTGACACAAAACAAACACAAGCAATGAATATTACTTCCCCTAATTAAACTATGTTATTAGATTAACGAAAACAACAAAGATAGCTTTTAAAAATCTGAGCAAACGAATAGCCCTACAAGCAAAATGTTAGTTGATTTATCCTTTGTTCTTCATCAATTACACAAGAATATGCTACCAAATGTTAGCAAACACACAAATATCATTGCAAAAAAAATGTTACTGGGTTAGGATCTGAAAAAAAAAAATGGGAGCAAAAACAAAGCTAAAATGACTGTTTTACCTTCCAAACTATGTTGTTTTGGGGCGTATCCACCCCACTGTAGTAAATAGGAGGACATGGTTGAACTTTTGCAGCAAACAAGAGGGCACAATTGAACTTCTACAACAAATAGAAGGGCATAGTTGAACTTTTACAACAAACAAAGGGTGCAGTTGAACTTCTGCAGCAAACAAGAAGAGGGTGTAGTTTAATTTCAGAGCAAATGAGGTACGAACTTCTGTACCACAACAGGTGCGCTAAAATTCTACAACAAATAGAAGGGCATAGCTAACCGCGAAGAAACAAGAGGGTGCAGCTTTGAACTTCTATAGCAAACATAGGTGTAGTTAAAATTTTGCATCAAACAAGAAAAGCAGCTTGAACTGAAAGGTAACAAGAGGGTGTAGTTGAACTTCAAGTAACAAATAGACCGACGCAGCTTGAACTTCTACAACATACAAGAGGGCACAGTTGAACTTTTGCAGCAAACAAAAGAGCATAGTTGAACTTCTGCAGCGAACAGGAGGGTGCAGTTGAACTTCTGCAACAAACAGAGGAGCACAGTTGAACTTCTACAACAAACCAGAGGGCATAGTCACCTTTTTCTAGTGAAATGTTAGCAAAAAAAATTCAAACCAGGGCATAGTCACCCTTCTACAGTAAAATGTTAGAATCATATTTTAAATCAGGGCATAGTCACCCTTCTATAGTAAAATGTTAGAATCAGATTTCAAACCAGGGCGTAGTCGCCCTTCTGCAATAAAATGTTAGGATCAGATTTCAAACAAGGGTGTAGTCACCCTTTTGTAGTAAAATGTTAGGATCATATTTCAAACCAGGACGTAGTTTCCCTTTTGTAGTAAAATGTTAGAAAACAAATTTCAAACCGGGGCGTAGTCGCCCTTTTGTAGTAAAATGTCATAAATAGATTTTTAGACTGAGGCGTAGTCGCCCTTCTGCAGTGAACCAGAGGGCATAGTCACCCCTCTACAGTGAACCAGAGGGCGTAATCACCTTTCTGCAATGAATTGGAGGGCGTAATCACCTTTCTGCAGTGAAACAGAGGGTGTATTCACCTTTCTACAGTGAAACAGAGGGCATAGTTTCCCCTTTGCAGTGAACCAGAGGGCATAGTCGCCCCTCTGTGACATGTACCTACAAAAAATCTCAACAATAGCAAATGTAAAGTAAAGGAACCCATTTGTGGGTCCCACTGGGCATGCCATAAATGTGATCTAAGTTTTTATCCTATTCTAAAGATGCAAAACAACTATTATGCAATAAGGAAAAACACAATAGGGACACCTCAAGATTAGCCTAAGGAATTGATAATACAAAGAAAATAAGATAAAATGAAGATTGTAAATTGATATACCTTTCTTTGTTGCTGAAATTCCTTAGTTGGCCCTTGTGGATGTAAACTTGTATGCTCTTTGGATGGCTATGGATATGACTAAATGCAAGATTGACTATATGATAGGATGCAAATGCAAATGGCTAAAATGGCTTGGCTAAGTGAGTGAAAATACTCGTGAATTGAGTTCTCAAAATGACAGCATAAGGATGCTAAAATGACTAAGTGTTCTTCCAAATGTCTTAGAAGAGGGGGTATTTATATAGGATGCCTAAGGATAAGATGATGTGAAGTTGAGGAAGGGAGGTACATGATGTGTAAGGACATGTACCTTGGAAGTACATTGGGGGATGAGAAGAATATTGGGTGAATAAATATGAATTAAAACTTCACATGCTTGGAAGAATCCCATGGACAAGACAAGGTTCCAAAAAGGGAAGCACTTGTCCACATATGACTTGATGTGACAAGTCAAATGTTCTAGAAGTTGCGTGGGGATAAGGTAAGCCTTGAAAGGATAAAATGTGAATTAAAAATTCACATGGGGAGGAGAGAGACCTAGGATGAATAAATGTGAATTAAAAATTCACATGGGAAAGAGGGTCAATGCCAAGAAAGGAAAATAGAAAGGTTGACTAAAAAGGGATGCTAAATGTAGTTAATGACTTTGATTAAGGTTGTGCAAACACATAATTAGGATAATTAATGTGACATTAATCCTTGATTAAGAGGATGCACATCTTAATCATGAATTAATTAAATTAATCCAAATTAGAGAGGGATTATGGAGGATGTGACAAGGAGAGAGAAAAATGAAGAATTTTAAATTGATTTTATTCAAAAAGATTAGATGACTAAATTAAATAAATTGATGTATTTATTTAATTTAGAGAGGAAAAGGTGTAAGGTAAAATATTTAATTGTTATATTAAATACTTTAGGGACCTTAGGAAAACCATGAAATATTAATTAAATGAGTGATTTAATTAATATTGACCAAGAGGATGAGGTGTATGAGTTAAAGGGATGAATAAGGAGATGAATTTGACCATATGGAAGTGGTCAAATTTGGATGTCTACACATGTTTAGCGGTGGGACCAGTGTCTCCACAAGGTTGGCGGACATAATTCAGAGAAGGATCAGTGATGGACACCGCAACACGTGTTCTCATCGGGACCATTCGCCGCACGCCCATCCATCGAAAGCAATAAGAAAAGATAGTTACATGGTCTATTGGGTAGGAAGACACCTGCCACTTATTGAGAAACTTTCTAAGCTCTGATGACGATGATTGCTTCGCAGGGAAGGAAATTGACGGTTGATGGTGAGTGATGTGGGTTAATCTTGACCACTCCCTGCCATCTCATGAGGGACCCACTTGTGTCCCATATTCTTTAACAAGCACACGAACAAGTGCCACACAGACTATTGCAAAGGACTTAAAAGGTTTCTAGTAAAGATAGAGGCTATTAGAGATATTGGTCGAGATCGTTCTAAGATAAAAATGACACTAAATTAGAACTAATTCTTGGGTATGCATGTGAAATTTGTAAACATTTTTGTGGTCGTCAAATCTGTCAGGAGATAGTACACGTGGGAAGGTGAAATTGAAGTAAGGCAGGGTACGTGCCGATATTCTAAAGATAAATCATGATCCCTCCCCACTGTCTTATTGTGATCAATTGCAAGAAAATTAATTCCCATGGGTGAGCGGGTAAATGTGACACGACAGGTTGGTTAAACACTAAGTGTATGGTTAATGTGCAAATTAAATGGATGCTTATCTCACTCAAGTTTCTTTATTGGGGACAAGTATCAAAAACATGCTTCTAATCTTGTCATAATTAATCATCCTAATTAATTATTTGTTGATTCACTTCAAGGTATGATCAATGGTTGAGATTCAAAACCAGGGTAATCAATTGCTAGTGCTCTCGCACAAGCTTTCCTGGAAAATTAATGCAGACACACACCAATTGCTCTATTTAATGAAGATTACCTACTTGATTATTATCACTGTCTAATTGTTTATGAGAATTAGGAGTCTGAGAGTAAGTGTGATTTTGAGCTTGTTATTTTTGAGTAGGGTGGTGTCTTTATTCTCAAAAAATTTGATAAGTTGCTAAGTGAGGAAATGGGAAAGGTGAGTGTGAACATCAACCTAGTCCATAGGTCAAAGAGGTTCAACCCACTTGAATCTCATGACATTTCTCCCCAAGGTGAATGGGATATGCCATAAATCCCTGTGACACCAAAGAAGAATGCAAGAGCTGCCAAAAAAATTGTACGGGGTGTGATCAAACGTTCTTATCACCTGAGAGGTTGAATTGTCTCAGAGGAATTAGCCAAAGGCAAGGAGAAGAAAGTTGATATGCCAGAGAGGGAAGCTACAAGAAGGAATAGGTATCACCAAGCTTACATGGGACATCATCATTCTCCCATTGAAGTCTCAGATGATTCCTCTGACAGTGGAGATGAGATTGATTCTGGTTATCATCAATATCTCATGGCTATGGCTGATTTGGTTGGTTTTGAGGACGAGGTGGTGATGGCTACTCCACTTATAATAAGGACACCAAGCAGGTACACCTACTTTACTTATGACAAGCAAAAGTAGCACCCTATTCCCTTTCTCAGTGGATGCTCAGTTTTTGGTCCTTTGTGTTATCTTGCTCTCTTTGGCTAGTGTATTGTGATATGGGTCTTTATTTACTTTTCCCTTTGATGTTGATGGTGA
>VDFB02220672.1:0-10440 GCA_007258455.2 Sequoia sempervirens | reverse complement strand
TAAAGAAAAGTTGACTAATGCATCTATAATAATTGTTCCTGATCCTACTAAGGACTTTGTGGTTTGCACAGATGCATCCTTAGAGGGTTTGGGAGCAGTTCTGATGCAAGATTGGCATGTAATTGCTTATGAGTCTCACAAACTCAAAGATCACGAATTAAACTATCCCACTCATGATTTAGAACTAGCTACAGTTGTGCATGCATTAGTTCAGTGGAGGCATTTCTTATTAGGTCATCATTTCGAACTTCATACTAATCACCATTGTCTATAATACATTTTCACGCAACCTAACTTGAATGCTAGACAAAGACGGTGGATGCAGTTCTTGTGTGAATACGATTTTGAAGTAAATTATGTTAAAGGAAAAGAGAACATAGTGGATGACGCTCTTAGTCATCATCGGCATGAGATCTCTGCTACTACTCTTGAAGTAGATTTGAGAGGTCAAATTTTAGCAGCACTTCCTAATGATAGATTGTATCAAGAAGTAAGGTCGGAGAATGAATCTGGTAGACCTTTAGAAGGTCGATCTACAGGATATGTCCTTGAACTAGATGGTATATTACGACATCTAGGTCGTATTTATGTACCACTTTTCGAGGGTCTTCGTACATTAATTATGACTTAAGCTCATTGAGCTCCATACTCAACTCATCCAGGTGTTAATAAAATGCATGCCGATCTTTGACAATTGTATTTCTGGCCTGCTATGAAACGTGATATTGCTGATTATGTATCGAGATGTCTTGAATGCCAGCGAGTCAAAGCTGAGCATCAACATCCTGTTGGATTATTGCAGTCACATCTCATTCCTGAATGGAAATGGGATATTATATCCATTGACTTTATTGTAGGATTACCTACATCATCACGTCGACATGATTCCATTATGGTAACTGTTGACCGATTGACTAAAGTAGCTCACTTTTCACCAGTGCGATCATCATATAATGCTTCATCCATAGCTAGGATATTCATGGAGGACATCATTAGATTGCATGGGATTCCTCATAGGATTATTTCTGATAGAGATCCTGTATTCACTTTAGCCCTTTGGACTCCGTTACAACATGCTTTAGGTACACAGTTGAACTTTAGTTTAGCATATCATCCTCAAACCGATGGATAAATGGAAAGAGTTAATCAAACATTAGAGGATATGCTTAGAATGTACATAATGGACCAACAATCACATTGGGAGGATTATTTGTATTTAGTAGAATTTTCTTACAATAACGGATATCAGAGTTCCATAGGTATGCCACCATTTCAGGCATTATATGGTCATCCTTGTCGAACTCCTTTGAGTTGGGATCGACTAGAGGATAGAGTGTTACTTGGACCTGAGATGCTTCGAGATATGGAGCAACAGGTTGACCGTATTAGAGAACATTTGATAGCAGCACAGGATAGGCAAAAGAAGTATGCTGATGTGCATAGAATCGACTGACAATTTGTTGTTGGTGATAGAGTGTTTCTTCGAGTGCGACTGCGAAAGAGTCCAATCCATTATGGAAAAGGCTCTAAGCTTGTGCCTCGTTTCATTGGGCCATTTGAGATCTTAGAGAGAATTGGTCCTGTGGCGTATCGACTCGCCTTACCACCCAATTTGTCACGTATTCATGATGTTTTTTCATGTGTCAGTTCTTAGACCATATCATCCTGATATTTCTCATGTACTTGATTAGAATGCATTACAAGTAGAGGACGAGAAGCTGGCTTTGGAGCCCATGGGCATTCTTCAGCGCCGAATGCTCATTCTCAAGGGTCGAGACGTTGATCAGGTGAGGATCCAATGGGATCCTAGTCATGAGGCATCATCTACTTGGGAGGATGCGACATGCATGAGGGAACTTTATCCCGAGTCTATTCAAGTAAGCAGCTTCTCTCGCAGAGCGTGCCCCGATCCTAGTAAGGGACAGCACCTCCATTTATGCTTATGTTTTCCAAGTCATGCCTTCATACTATTAGACTATGGTACTTTGTTTGGATATTTTGATCATTGGTTTTGAGCAACAATGGATTCACTTTGTGATATGATGATACAATGTATGGTGATTACTGATTTCTAATATGCTTTGATATAGTGTAGATGTTTTCTTTTAGATGATTATTGCTATGCATATGTTTATGATGGACTAACTATTATTTTAGTTGTTAGTCTGATGTGACGTGTATTGGTGTGGAGAATGGAATCGCATCACTCGCTTGCGGGTGCCCTGAGATATCCGTGATTTTCTCCGCACGGTGTGCCTGTACAATGGATTATATATATGCATGTTATTGCTTGGTTGCAGGATTGCAGGTACATGACATCAACTCCCCCTGGTTACTCAGGTCTGAGTGTGTCAAGACTCAACGGAAATGTTGATTGGGAGGTAGTAGCATGGTTTATCCTAGTCTAGTCGATAACCCAGCCTATACATCGCCTCGCTTTAGCTTCAAGCCCATAAGTTTCGGTATGTTTTTGTTTGGATTATTTGCTTGAAGGGAAAATTTAGGCAATTTTTAATGTTAGTTTACTATGTTTTAATTTATTGTTATTTAAATTAATTTTTAAATATTAAAATAAGGTTTTACATTTTATTTAATTAATTAATTAGTTTGTTGGGTTAAATAATTTGATCTTAAAAGATTAAATTTATTTAATTAAATAAATAAATTAATTAAATTAAATTGTTTTAAATGTGTGAATAGATTTTATTTAAAATTAATTGTATATTAGAAAATGGTGTTTAAATTATTAAATAAATTTTGTAAATTGAAATTTCAAATTTTAAATAAATTGGACCATGCAAACTCCTGAAGCGCAAGACGCTCTTAGAAGCGGTTGAATATCTTTGTTCCCCCCCGACAAGGTGTACCGGGGCTTGTACTTTATGGATTATGGTTGAGGCTATTCCAATGATATTATTTTGGATCCTATAGTTCAAATACTGCAGGTTGTTTTTATTCCTTTGATCTGAAAAAAAAAAATAAGGCTTTGAGCCAACGTTTCTTTGGTGTTATTGTATACTTGTGGAAGTTTTTTGGATTGTGTTTTGGGAATTGGTTCTCGGAAAAAGTTTTGGAAGGCTACAGGCAACAGAGGCAACAGAGGCTCTCATCACCAGATAGTCTTCTGAAGAAAAGGAAAAATAGGTATTCTTCTTGTGGTTTTTCTTTAATTTGTTGTTTTTGAAAAGAATATCCGTGTTGTTCCCCATTAAATTAAATCCTCAGATTAAAAAAAATCATTCAATCGCTTATTTTCAAGAATTTCTACACCATAGAACTTAGTGTAAATTTCTCTTCCTGAAGTACGCTTTGAAGGGAAATTATTTAAAATGGGGAAAAGGAATTTCCAAAACCGAAAAAATCTCAGTTTTTGCTTGGTATTGTAGCATTATTTCCATTTGAAAAACTCTAATGAAAGTAAATTTTATAGATTCCTCGATTCTCAACAGAATCAAGAAATTTTGTATACTTCTTATTATGAAACTTCGAGGAATGTATATATATAACTATATATATATATATATACATATATTTATACATATATATATTGATATATGAAATGGAATTGAGAAAGAAAGTTTTATTTATAATAAAATTTTCATTGAATCACGCGATCTGCATGAGTGGTTGATAACAGGGAAATCACCAACTATCTTTGATGAAATAAATTAATCGGGCTGAACGTTTCACTGAATCCTCTTAATTGTCTTTGGCACCCACGCGAGTTTCGGTACTGGCGATCTGGCCGGGCGATCCGTATCAAGGGAATTAAGCACTTAAAATTTCCCCACACAAAATGATTGTGGTCAACGCTTCAGCCTTGCACACACATTCTCCCCAAGGCCCACTGGGAAGGCTACCGTGGAAGCAACCGGCTTCCCACATTTGCAATGCACATGGCCAAGCAATTTTTAATAAAATTGCATGGTTTCAAACTTTTAATATTATTTTTTTTATCTTATTTTATATAATATATTTTTAATATATTTTTTATATATAATATATTTATAATATATTATATATATTATATAATATATTTATAATATATTATATATATTATATAATATTATAATATATTATATAAGTTTGATATTTGATTGAATTGTATTAAAAAGATAATTATTTAAATAATTGTTTTATATTGGAACATCTAATAAGAGGGTGTTTTTTAAATTTGATTTAATTAAAATAATTTTTTTTTTTTTTGATTGATGATTAATTTCATTATGTGTAATTGAGGAAGTTAAGTTAGAAATATTTAATGCAATTTTCTTTAGTCGTTTGAGAAAAGAATTACAATTTAGTTGTTATAATTTTTATGTTAATTATTTGAATGAATGGATTTAGTAAATCTGAATGATAGATATTTATTATTTTTCTTGATTTGCTTTAATCGTGTTTCTTTTGGGAAAATTGGGAATGTCGTAGATGTAGAAGTCTTCCAGAGCATTTGTAAAATGTGGGGATTGTGATTGTTAAAATGAAATTCTTGAGTTAGCTAAGGTTGTGAACATGGTAATTGTGTGGTGTTAGACACTTGATTTGTGAACATAGACATTGATGTTCGTTATGAAAAGTGTAGAATTTCTTCTTGTATTTCTATACACCTTGTAAACCTTAGTCAATAAAACTTAGATTCCTTTGTTATGTTTAGGGGAGTGGCTTTTTGTAAGGGCTAACACACAAAGTGGTGTCAGGGTAACTTACAAAGAGTTAGTAAGTCAGTGATAACTAAAGAACACAGTAGTTAGAAATAAAAATCTTTAACAAGATGTTTATGCCTCACTTAATGACTCTTGAGCTAGTTCAGTCTTGAGTATAAGATGAGAACGCCTAGAATGGAAAATCAATGTCTTGTTTCTTCAAAAGACATTCGATTCCGCAATAGTTTCAATGGGGCTGGGTTTCGTAAGAGGTTACCAGGGTAACCCAAGTTGGGGGCCGGAACCTAGGAAGAAACACCAGGGTAACCTTTGCAATATTGTGATGACACTCCACCTAAAATAACAGTTAACCTTGTGTATGTAGTACATTCAATTGTCTAAATTTGGAAGCAATGTAACCATCAGTTAGTTATGTATTTGTGTCTAGGGTTAGTAGATTACGTCTAGGTAACCATATTACTATCTCCTAGCATGGGGGGTGGACCTACGGGTACCGCATGGTTGGGTGGAACGTGCACCTTACTCAGTTGGGTCCCCAGTTTATGATCATTGCAACGAGAGCTTCATGGATGGAGAGCTTGTACTTGGATATAGTTGTACTTTCTTTATTGCATTAATGTAAAAATTGTATTGTAAAACATCCCTCAAATGTTTATGAGGTGAACTTATGTAGATGTAAATTGTAACTATTATTTGATCTATGTCATCAGATGAATGAGTATTGTAATATCTTATCAAATGCAATGTAATAAATCAAGTTTGTACTTTATATTATTTTGAATGGAATTTCAAATGTTATGCAATGTTTATTTTTAAGTTTATGATTAATTAAATATGTGCAATGCAAAATACTAAAGTCGTCTATAGAAACTCAAGTAGTGTAACATCACATAACTTCGTGAATGTATGCAACTAATTAACTTAATATTAATATTTAAAAAATAAAATTATTTCACTTTTATACACAATTACAACATTCCTTAGGTTATTAAGATGGGGCATTACATCCACTTGAGTTTAAACCAATCTAGATTGAAGAAGATCAAGTCTACTATGTTGCACAAAGAAATATCCTTGGGCTCCAAGACAAGGTATGCCATCGGATCCATTACCTTAAGCTAGGCCATATTTTAATTCTAATTCATCTGCTAACCAATGGTAGCCTCCATATCTATCTAGCTATGGAGGATATCCATAACAACCTTGGTTTAACCCTCGAAATTCTTGGCCCAATCATCAAAACTCTCCACCCCAGTGGCAACAACCTTAGGGGAATTGGCAGCAATTTCAAGGGCATTAACAACCACCTCCAGGAAATTTGCAACAAACAAATCAATGGAGAGGACAACAATGGTCTTCCTAGACAACCAGTTACATGTAGCCACCTTCTCAGCCCTAGTAGCCTACTATAATGCCTCCACCTTCTAATCCAAGCTTAAATGCACCTACACCTACTTAGCTACCAGCTCGTCCCACACCCAATCCAAATAAAAAACCACAATAGCAACCTGCATACTCTGTTGATTCAAATCAATTCCCTACATATGTTGTGAGTGTAGGTGACATCCACTTGCATTCAAGAATTGCTCTACGGGTATGTGCAACCACATTAGCAACCTGCATACTCTATTGATTCAAATCAATTCCCTGCATATGATGTGAGTGTAAGTGACATCCACTTGCATTCAAGAACTACTCTATGAGTATGTGTAGGATCATCATGAAAAAAATAGGCCCTTAAGGGGCGAAAATTTTAGAAAAATTAGAGTTAGACAACTTGATGTAAAAATTTGAAGAAGTTATCTATATTATTTAAAAAATATGTAAGAATAGAACTTGTAGCAAATTGAATGTAGTTTCTAAACTACTAGGTTTTTTTTTTTTTTTTTAAATCTATTTGGTGAAAATTAAAAATTTCAATGTAGTAGTACTTAAGTTTTAGGGAAAAAGTAAGAGGTAGGTGTCTCTCTGACCACCCTAACCACAATAAAATGATAATATTTTTTTATAATATTTTAGATATAAGTAGAGGACTCATGTATCAATGTGATGCATATTTTTTCGTAATTTTTTTCTAAGTAAATAATTAATTATGAATTTTTTATTACAACTTTTAAAAAATATAAAAACCTGTATGTCTTACCACCTTAACTTGGTCAAAACTTCATGAAATTTATTTTTTCTTTTTTTAATCTTATAGTATACGAAGCATAGAATGTGACACATGTTTTGGATTCAAAAATTGTGATACCGTTTGAAAGTTATAGGTGTTTTTCAACCAACCTATCGATCAACACTTTAGTTGTAATTCCAATAGAAAATGGATAATAATTATTTATTAAATTCAAAGTAAAGAATAATTTATATTGGTGGAAAGCTAAGAATATGCTTTAAAAACCCTTTTTGTTTCATCAATTTTGGGTAAAAAAAATGTCATTAGTCACATACCTTACACATACCCATCATATCACCACTTTTTGGCCCATCATGATCCTGCACATACCCCTACAAGCCCCTTCCAAGCCCATTATCACCGAGCTTCTTGTGGAAGAGGAGGAGGAACCTCTGAAAGATCCCATTCAGCCAAGTGTACCTAAAAATCCTAAACCAGTCCAAGTCAAGCAGACTGAACAAGAACCACCATTTCCTCATAGATTGGAAGTTGCTAAGAAGGAAGAAAAGGAGGATACAAATTTTGACATATTGGATTAGTTGAAGCACATATGTGTCTAGATACCTCTATTTCAAGCCATAAAAGATGTCCCAATTTATGGCAAGGCAATCAAGGAAGCATGTCTCAAGAAGCCAGGTAGGAAAAATAAAGACCCAACTACAATTCATGTGGTGGGACAGCTAGCTAACATCATGCTAGGAAAAGTGACTATCTCCAAGTATAATAACCCAGGTAGTCATGTGGTAGTAGTTGTTATAAATAAGATCCAAATCAAGAATTCTTTGATTTATTTAGGGGCAATAATAAATGTAGTGACCAAGGACATCTTGCAACAACTAAACGTTGTAAGCATGAGATCTACTCCTATTGTCTTGCAGCTTGCTGATAGCTCTATTGTTTAGCTTGATGGTATAGTGGAGGATCTTGTGGTAGTTTTAGACTCTTAGGAGAACCCAATAGAATTTATGATTCTTTCTCCTAAATCTACACTAGATGGGTATCCCATTATTCTTGGAATACACTAGTTAGAAACTGCAGATGCATAAATTGGATGTCGATCAGGTAACATGACCATTTTAGATGGGAAGAGCACTAAAATTTTTGTTCGTTATCCTCCTGCTCAACCATCTCATGATGAAGATAATCATGTATGGCCACATGTTGGTGAAAAGGCCGAGGAAGTTAATTCTATGGTGCAACTTATGATGCTACGTAGAAGCTCTTTCATGTAGCTCCAAGATGGTGATGAATTATTGGCTAACATCATCTTCTCATTCTGCTACTCCAGTCAAGACACTTCTGCCTACTTTTCTTGTAGACATTCTTCCTACCAATCTTCCTATAGCCATTGTTCTTGCAGACAGGCTTCCTACAACAATAGACCTGTATGTCCCATACTTTTCTGCCATATGAACTAAATGTACCGTGTTTAAATGAAGAAACCATGATAGAGTTCACTACACAAGTACATGTGTCAAAAGGAAAATATATGAATGTTAACATTAAATTAAGTTAACAACAATTGTTATTGGAAAACTTATTAAGGACCCATCAACATGCATTTCTGTGGGATTATCATGATATGAAGGGATTGGAACCTAAACTTTGTACATACAAAATTTACATCAGAGATGATTGCACCCTAGTAAGACAACCACAAAGAAGAATTAACCCAACACTAAGAGAAATTGTAAAAGGGGAACTACAAAAATTACTAGATGCAAGATTTATCTATCCCATTTTAGAGTGGGTGTCTCCATTACTGATTGTGTCTAAGAAAGGAGAGAAATGGCGAGTTTGTGTTGATTAAAGGGAAATAAATACTTCCACCAAGAAGGACCACTTTCACTTACCCTTCATTGATCAAGTTTTGGACACACTTGCAGGAAAGCATTAATTTTCTTTTCTAGATGGATTTAGCGGTTACAACCAGGTCCAAATTGCACCAGAGGACCAGGAGAAGACCATATTTACCTATCCATGGGGGATCTATTCCTATTCGGTGCTCCCATTTGGCTTGTGCAATGCACCCACAACCTTTTAGAGGGCAGTCATTAACATATTCTCAGACATTTCTCATGATTGCATGTAAATTTATATGGATCACTTTACCACTTATGGTGTTGATTTTAATCAAGCCTTGGAAAATCTCAGGAGAGTCCTACAAAGATGTGAAGACCAAAACCTTTCCATAAATAGTGAAAAGTGCTTCATGATGATGCAGGAAAGTGTAGTTCTTGGCCACTACATCTCCCATAAGGGAATTCAAGTAGATCTTGCAAAGATTGAGGTAATTACAAATCTTCCCACACCTACAAAACAAAAGGATGTTAGGATTTTCTTGGGTCATGCAGGATATTATAGGCATTTCATCCAAAGAGTTTAGGCAAGGTAGCAGCACCATTGTATACTCTTTCCACTAAAGATGTTGAATTCGATTGAAGCTTGTGACAAGGCATTTTCCTGCTTAGAGAGCAGCTTTGACTCATGCTCCTATACTCAAAGGGACTAATTGGGAACTTCCTTTCCACATCCATATTGATGCATCAGATTATGCCATAGAAGCAATCTTAGGACAGAAAGGAGTTGTTGAAAATGTCATTTACTTTGTCAGCAAAAATTTACAAGGAGTTGAATTCAATTATATAGTGACAGAGAAAGAAATGTTGGGAGTAATTTATGCACTGAACAAATTTAGACATTACATAATGGGTTACCAAATATTTGTGCACACTGATCATGCATCCATTAGATATCTCATGAATAAACTTTTGATCACAAGTAGGTTGGAAAGATGGTTATTATTGATGTAGGAGTTTGATATAACCATTGTGGATAAGCCAGAGAAGGCCAATGTTATTGCAGATTTTCTTTCAAGGCTAACTACAGCAGAAGACAATCAGCCCATACATGACTCTTTTCCTTATGAATATCTATTCTCCCTCAGTATACAAACACCCTGGTACACTGACATAGCCAATTATTCGGTCAAAGGTAGAGCTCCTTCTCACTTCTTTCCAAAGAAAAGGGCACTCATTGAAAATATTTTCCTTTCTCTTGGATTGTTGGATGTTGTTTTATACTAGATTAGATGATGTCATGAGAAGATGCGTGAGAGAAGATAAGACATATGACATTTTTCATGCATGTCATAAAGAACCATGTGGAGGAAACTTTATAGCCAAGAGGACAACAATGAAGATTTTGAACATGGGATATTACTAGCCAACACTCCACAAGGATGCAGGAAGCTATACCAGAAAATGTGATAGATGTCAAAGAATGGGCAGACCAACAAGATCTGATGAGATGCCACTATGCCCTCAGGTAGTAATCACTCCCTTTGACAAATGGGGATTATATTTTGTAGGACCCATTGACCCTCCATCAAATGGTAAGTCTTATATCCTGGTATGCACTAATTATGTGAAAAAGTGGGTAGAAGTTAAGGCTATGAAGCATGCAAGAGATAACAAGGTTGCAGAATTTCTTTATGAGGAGATTTTCACAAGATATGGAGTTTCGAGAGAAATAATGATTGATCAAGGGGCTAAATTTGCATCGACCCTTGTTGCAGCACTAGTTAATGAGTACAACATAAGG
>VDFB02220669.1:0-23066 GCA_007258455.2 Sequoia sempervirens | reverse complement strand
TGATTAATGTTCTTTGTTTCATGCTTCATACCTTCATTTCATTGTCTCATCATTTGTTTTAATTACCTACAAGGTGTTTGACCAAGGCAAACCCCTATTTACTAACAATCAACAAGTGTTCTCCTCTTTACATGTGTGATTGTAGATCTAGGCTTCTTGAATCTTGAAAAATCATTGAATATTAGGTTACAAGATTGTTGGGGTTGTCTCCCCATTTGCAAGGTCATAATCTTCATTAAAATAATCATCTACAACCCCGAAATCAAAGTTTCAAATCTGGGAACTTGGACGAGAAAATTGAGCAAACTAAGAAGAGTGGATTAAGACTTTGAATTTCTAGAAAGTTCGAACTGGACTCATTCACCACAAGTGACGAATGAGTCCCAGTGTAGGATTTTTTCAAAGATCTTTGTAGATTTGGATACCCATTTGGCTGAAGTTTGAACACGTGCAAAGACCCAAATCTGGGACTGATTCACCCAGAATGGCGAATGAATCCCACTAAGCCAAAAAATTAGGTTTTTAAGGATTTTAGAGCTCCATTTCATCTCTAACAAGTTTCTAGGTTCACACTTTTTGTTTTACAATTCTTTGTTATGCTTTGTTTACATTTCTAAGTCATTTAGTAAAGCATTGCATCAAACTAGGTTTTGCATTTCATTATCTTTTTCCAAGTTTAAACTTGGTGGTGAACCCCTCTTGTAATCTGAATTCTTACCCTAGGATATCCTTCTAGTATATCTCTTGCCTCTATTCCATTCTTGGGGTGAGATCTCTAGGGAATTATTTAATGTTAGTTGGAGAAAAGTGATTTTCTATGTCCTAAACCATAAGAGAATCCATTTTTCAACCAATAATTTTGGTGAACTTGCATTTAGAATACTTTGAAATTTGATTTAGAGTCCATCATCATCCTATATTTAGCTTGCATTAACTTTTCATTAGGGTTTTCATTAGTTAAAATCATATAAAATCTGTATTTTCACTTAGGATATACATCATAAAACATAAAAAGCAGAAAAATCCATTCAAAATCTCTAAATTTTTTGAAAAAAATCCCTTTTGGGACTCATTCACCACCTTGGGAAAATCAGTCCTAGTGCACCCCTGAAACTGCCTTTTACAACACTGAAAACCTTGTTTCTACACTTCTATTTGCTACCATTAACTATCTGTTTCAGTTGGTTAAGTTTTTGTTACATGCACTTCACTAAATCTAGCTTAAATTAGTTCATTTCATGCATTGCTCAATTTCAAATTTGTGTTTACAACATTTCATCTTCTAAGTTTTTGCATAGTGTAATCAACACATTACCTTGTTTCACATATGAAAATTGCATTTAAACATTTCACTTTAGGTCATTGAATTGCACTTTATTTACTTTCCATAATAGCATGTTTTTTTTCAAGAGATGTGGCTTTGATATGGTTAAAAATGGATTGCAGAAGTACAACATCCCCTCTTATGAGTTCACTTTAGTGTACAACAATGAGGTCATTAAGAAACATGTTAGTCATCTTTCTACTATCTTTCATTGTTATGATCAAACCATTGACGCAATCCTTAATATTACATTACCTATTGGTGAGGATGGTATGATACAAGAGGATGCAAGCGTAGACAATCATAAAAATCATACTTGTTCTTCTCCCGATACCTCTCCTATTAGTGACGAAGATATCTTGGTGAAAGAAGATACAAGCATTAAGGGTCTTGATTTCCCCTCTCCTCTTCCCTCTTTGGAAGATATTAGAAAACAAGAAGATGAGATCATAGAAACATTTGTAAACATCACCTTACCTAGTCTCCATTCATCCCTTGCTTGTGAGAATATTTTAGCAAAAGAGAATGATATCATAGAGAGCCATGCCAATCAACATTTTCCTTCTCCTAATATCCCTCCTTGATGCGAAGAGGATAGGTTAGTGTTAGAAGATGCACCTATTGAGGGTCATGAGAATATTTCTCCTCCCTTCCCTAATGCCCCTACCATTTGGGAAGATCTATTTGGTAAGCATGAAAATCATAGTTGTCATCCTCTTGATGCCTCTCCTATTGGTGATGAAGCTACTTTACAAAAGCTAACCATGGAAAGTGATGAACATATTACAAGCTCTCCTACTCGAGTAGATAGTATGCCACAAGATAATGAGACCTTAGGGAAAACAAACAATCAAATAGAGCCTTCTCCTAATAACCCCACTATTGATAATCAAGAAAATACAACCATTCATCATTCTCGTACTTGTGATGAAGTCATTTTAGAAGAACCAATTCTCGAATGTCAAGAACATTAGGTTTGTAGTTCTCCTAAAACTCTCCTCCTAGGGAGGATATCATGGTGCAATAAAAGGATAACACTGACAATAACATAGTGTCCTTAGAAGAAGATGATGAGGAAACATTAGGCTCTCCTTCACTAAGCGATAATATTATTCAACCTCAACTCATCCTTTACCCACCTTCACACAAATCTCAAACTCAAAATAAACCTGAATTTATCCTTTAGCCACCTAAGAATAATGTGTCGCAACAACCAAGTCATAATACTATTGCTCATACATATAACACTAGAAACAATCTGCAACCAAGACAACCAACCCCAACAACCTTACCTTTTCCTAATCCTATCTTACCCACTCCTCCTCGTTTGCCTTCGCATAGTGGGAAGGAATATGATCTTGTTGAACAACTTAAGAATACTCCTACAAAGATATGCCTATGGGACCTAATTATCACACTATGCTTCAAACATCTTTACAACAAGTTTCTATCCCTTCTAATACACAACTGAATGACACAACAACAATGATTCAAGGAATAAATGTTGACATTGTTTTCCACCAAAGTGAACTCCCCCCTTTGGAAGTACAAAAAAAAATGATGCTTTCATGGTATTAGTTCAATATAAAAGAATAGGGATAAAGTGAAACCTCATTGACAATGGCTTTTCCCTCAATGTTTGTAGCATAAACCTTTTGGATAGGCTTCGTGTGGATAAATCAAAAATTCCACTTGCCTATTTATCTATTAGTGGATTTGACAATGTAGGAAAGAAACCGCTCGGTGTGATTACTTTTCCTATTATAGTTGGGAAGGCCACATTAGAAACACCAATCCATGTTATGACTCATGATCTTTCATCCAATCTACTTTTAGGAAGGCCATGGATTCATGCAATGAATGGCATGCCTTCTACTCTTCATTGTAAAATGAAGTATATTTACAACAACAAAGTATACACACTCTAAGTGGACCCTGGCCCAAACAGTTGTTTAAACATTGAGAAAAGCAAGGAAAATCCTTTGGCAACTTTAACACCAACCACACAAATAGAACCCATGCAACAAAAAGACAAAGAAAAACAAATTGAAGAAGTCACAAAGCTATTAGAAGATGATTTGGGTTTGTTAAACTTTGAACCAACATTCATGGAAGAATACAAGATCATACATAAAGACTCTGACAAGGGAAAAGAGAAAGTGGTAATGTCGACACAAAATTCAGAAGACCCTTTGAAAGCATCCACCTCCACTACTTTAGAACAAAAGACAATAGATTACACAACAAACTTTGATGAACTCAACCATGAAAAATCACCGAATCCAAAAGAGATGAAGAAACTTTATGGAAAAGGTTATGAACATATGAAACAACTTGGATATAGTGGAAAAGGATGTGGTGCTAGAGAACAAGGCATCCATGTCCTTGTAGAGCCTAACACACAAGAAACAACTCATGGTCTTGGTTATTTTCCTTTAATAGAAATAAGCCCATCAAACAAGCCTTCGATCAAGATCTGAAACACTCTTACAAAAGATTCTTCTAAGCCGACTTTAATAGTAGTGCATCCTAAATTGATAGACACTAGTGGTCTTGATTGTTATCCTTTGCAAAAAATGAAACAAACAAAGAAATCCTTTCTTAATGTAAATGTCATCTCACAAAGCACTAATTATTTTAATTTGTTAGATTTTACACCCTCCTTTCAAGGAGAGAACAAAATCACACAATCTAAAGAGTCTTGTGTAAGTATGACGTCTTATACTAAGCAAGAGATATCTTTATCGCAAAATAAAGGAATATATTCTACCATTGATCAAGAAAATATCTTGTCGAGACTCCTCCAAGATCATTTGATATCTCTCCCTCTAAGAACACGAAAGAAATTCTATTACAAGAATTCATTTTTTTCATATCATATAGTTCATGGTCATGCTACTAATGAATGTAAGGCTTTAAGTAACAAAATTCAACATCTTAGAGATTATGGTGCTCTTCCTTGTGTTGAAGCACCTAGTTCCTCTAATTGACACTTATTTTCATCCTATTCGGCTCACCCTTGTCCTACACTAAGTGGGGGAAAGGGGTTAGGTATCCTTTTCCTTGTATGTCACTTGTTGTTGTCTCTTTTGGCTAGTCGATCACCTTTCATGTACGTATAAGTGAAAGCTTGGGATGTGGACAACATGCCTTAAGTTGACTCGCATATGATATACTTATTCGTGATGTAGCTTATTGGAATCATATGACTTGGAAAAGGGATTTTTGAATAGGCTCTCACATCTTCTTCTACTTTAAAGGAGCTCGCAGCAATGGTGTTAGCAACCACTTTAAAGTGGGGGCATACATCAACACTCATCATGTTTCATTGTGTGATTTCTTTCTTCTTGTGATGCGTCCTTTTCTTGGTGGTGTCGTTCGGCTTGATTTCCTCTGAGAGCATGATATTTCTTTGACTTGTCCTCTCTTGGAGACATTAGGCATGATGTTCCCTAAGAAGACCTTGCATGAATTAAGCAAAATCCCTTTGAACAAATTTTAAACTATTTTGCATTTACAATGTCTATGAGTTTCAAGCATACTAAGTTTTTCTTGCCTCATGGAGCTCGAAGATCATTTTTGTGTGGCGCCTTATTAAGGTTATCAAGAGGTATAAATTTGGTATGGTTTGAGTAGGTAACCCAACCAAGGCATGGCTTTCCCCATAGCCACTCGTGTGTGTATGTGAGCACATACCGAACAGATGTGTATGTGTCTCACCTCTTTGGATACTCACCCCGTGGATGAGCTAAAGTTTCATGGCCCCAGAGTGAGCATATTGTGGATTACTCACCCCACATATAACTTAAAGTTTTATGGCCCCGAAGTGAGAGCATTTTAATCAAAGAACCTATCTTGTTCTTTCTTTTCTTCTTTATGTCTATGACATTATATGCTTGTGTATCTTGTTTTGCTGCATATTATACACCTTGTGTGTGTCCTTTTGTGCTTATGTCGGTTTGACTTAAGGTCTTGGATCCTAGGGGTTTGACCGCCTCTTCTATCTTCATTATCCTAGACCATCTGCATTGGTACACTTGGACCCCTCTTGAATGTCTACTTTAGTGTGAGTTTGAAGCAAGTTCCTCCTCTCACTAAAGTGGGGGCTAAATGTAGTGTAGAAAAATGTATCCCTTTACATTTTCACAATAGTTTGGGCCCTCCTTGTGGATTTTTGCTTAATGTTTCCTTGATTTTGTGTTGTAATGTGGATAACACATTCACACTAGGTCTTGGGACTTGTAAACTAATGGCATTTAATGGTGCCTTGCTAAAGTGTTGTGAAGTGTGGTAACACACTTTCACACTTTCCTAGGGTTTTATCAAATAATTAAACATAATAAACTTATTTCTAATCGAAATCAACATTAATCTTTCCTTATTTGGAGTGTTTTAAAGTGTTGTAACACACTTTCACACTTTTCTAGGCTTTTCATTAATAATTGGGCTTTCTCCTGCTTTAATTGTCCCTATTTTGCATCCACAGGCCTCATTTAGTGCATCTTTTTGTGGATAATCTCGACACCAATCATTGACCAATCATAATTTAGGTGTTTTTGGCTTGTGTGGCCCAAATTAAGTGATTTGGGACTCATTCGCCACTTTGGGCGAATGAGTCCCACCTAGATTTTTGGGTCCCAAACCTATTTTTACACCTTTCTAAGCAATTTTTATTTTTGGTCCCATACATTATGTCTGATGGGACTCATTCGCCACCTTGGGCGAATGAGTCTCAAGTGGCCCAAAATCAAAATTAATTCAAATTTTTGGTGGGATTTTATTCTCCTAGATCTGATGTCGGCTTGTAGTGTTGTAATTTTCAGGGATTCTTGCATAGTTAAGTATAAATACAAGGTTTTTTCAGTCATTTTCACCCAAGACTTTTGTGAGAGCATTCATAATAGAAAATTGAGTTCCTAAGAGTATTCAAGAGAATTCAAGTGTCTTCAAGGGAAAAATTCTTCATCAATCATTGTAGCAATTCATGATCCATTATCACATCAAGCATATCAAGCATCAAGCATGTTATTGAGCTAGTGTTATGATGTAGCATTGAAGATCAAAGACCAAGCATTGTTCTATTCCTATTGTCAAAGATCAAGATCTACATCCTTCATGGCCATTTCATGTTAAGTTGCAAATTTACAAGACATCATCTACAAGGCATCATTCAAGGTATCATTTTCCATGATTCATGTTCTTTGTTTAATGCTTCATACCTTCATTTCATTGTCTCATCATTTTGTTTAATTACCTACAAGGGGTTTGACCAAGGTGAACCCCTATTCACTAACAATCAACAAGTTTTCTCCTCGTTACATGTGTGATTGCAGATATAGGCTTCTTGGAGCTTGAAAGATCATTGAAGATTAGGTTACACGATTGTTGGGTTTGTCTCCCCACTTGCAAGGTCATAATCTTCATTAAAAAAATCATCTACAACCCCAAAATTAGAGTTTTGAATCCAAGAACCTAGAGGAAAAGATTGAGCAGAATGAGAAGAGTAGATTCAGACTTTGAATTTCCATAAAGTCTGAACTGGACTCATTCACCACAAGTGGAGAATGAGTCCCACTATAGGATTTTTTCAAAGATCTTTGCAGATTTGGATACCCATTTGGCTGAAACTTGATGTTATGTAGAGACCCAGATTTGGGACTGATTCACCCAGAATGGCGAATGAGTCCCACTAAGCCAAAAAATTAGATTTTTAAGGATTTTAGAGCTCCATTTCATCTCCAACAAGTTTCTAGGTGCACACTTTCTATTTTATAGTTGTTTGTTTTCCTTTGTTTGCATTTCTAAATCATTTGGTGAAGCATTGCATCAAACTAGGTTTTGCATTTCATCTTGCATTTCATTATCTTTTTCCAAGTTTAAACTTGGCGATGAACCCCTTTTTTAATTTGAATTCTTACCCTAGGATTCCCTTCTAGCAGATCTCTTTCCTCTATTCCATTCTTGGGGTGAGATCTCTAGGGCATTCTTGAATGTTAGTTGGAGAAAAGTGATGTTTTATGTCCTAAACCATAAGAGCATCCATTTTTCAACCAATCAAATGTAAGGCTTGTTGAGCTATTAAACCTTGAAGAAAAAAGAGATAAGGCATTTGACACCATTATTAAGTTCCAACAAGTAGTCAACAGATGGTTTGACAAGAAGGCCTCTAACCCAAGTTTCAGGGAGGGGAGTCTTGTGTTAAAATTTGACAAACGAGTTGTGAAACCAGGATAGCATGAAAAATTTGATTCTCTGTGGAAAGGTCCTTTCCACATTTCTATATCTAGAGCTAGAACTATGTATGAACTAGAAGATATGGACAAAAATGTTTTGGGAATACCAGTAAACGGTATTCATCTGAAACTTTTTAATTAAAGACTCATAGTTCATAAAAAAAAATCACTTTATGTAGCATATGTAAAAAAAATTGTAAATAAGCATTTTTTTGAATAAACAAGAGCTGAAATAGAAGAACTATATTATATTCATAAGAAAATATTCACATATAGTATGAGTGCTATGGCCTAGGTTTTGAGCTGCCGGTATTGGCATGGTGTGATGGTCTATTAGTGGCATTGTTGTTCTTGCCACCAAGGTTCAAACCCCGTTGGGGTGTTATTGTTGAATGGTTGTATCTGGTTCATAGCTCCAGTCAAAAGCATTTACCCCTTGAATAAAAAAAAAAAAAGTCCTAGGTTTTGAGCTTAGAGCTTAGAGAAAAACAAGCCAAAAAGACATCTATCATTAGAAGCCAAAATTGGAGGCATTATAAAACAACATAGAAATTTAACCTCCATATCACAATGGTAAAAAAACATAGCAATATTTTTTGAATACTTGGGCAAACATCAACATGGTTTTTCTTCACACAAATGCACGAATAGTAGCTAGACATCAATCCTCCATATCGGGGCTATACACTAGATTCTCGAAAGAAGTGATCCATTTGATGTTGTTGATCAACTCTACATTGTTTATTTTGAGAAGGAAGGAGGTTGTAGGTTGGGCTCGCTAGCAATGGTGCTCAAGGGTCATTTCTGGAAGTCTAAGAGAAAGGGTTGCCATGGTACCACCTCCACATTGTTGACATGTCTGTGCAGGTCCATTGCAGATGGAATGCCAATACTAGGGACAACCACCTAAACAATCTCATTGAGCCTGTACGAATACGTCAGATTGAACATTGCCTAGCAGAGTGTGATTATCAATAGTTTGGTGATGTCTAAGTCCAACAAGGAAGCCATGAACCAAGAAATAATGTTCATATTGCAACGTGGCTGGTTCAGGTCCTTCATGTAGTCTCTCCCTAGAAACCATTTAAATGCAATGAAAATCAAGGGGCTCTTTGTCCGTAGCAAGCACTTGATTCTATCATTAGTGACCTTGACGAAAGAGCCTTGCAATTTCTGATTCTAAAGTCTAACCGGTGTGTCGAAACCACTCATGATACAATAGAAAAATTCACGAAGCTCAAAAACACAACGAAAGAAGCTTGCCAACTTAATGCAAACTTAATGGCTATTTTCGAAAGGTGAGCATACTATTTATAGGAAAATGTGAACCAAAAAATCCTGGGAACAAAAAATATTTCCTCAACAAACGAAAACAAGAAATGTAAATTGGTGGCAAAGATTAAAGGAAAAATCATATGAAGGAGATTTCACGAAGCCATGAAGAATTAATTCAGGCACTAGGAATTAATGATCGTATATGTGACCTGCTGCCATGTGCTCGCCACCTTCATAAACGCCAACCAACTCACTCATGTGAAAAGATTATTTTAAAAGTCACCTATTAATTAATACAAATGTATTTTCCAAAGAAACTTCACGTTGCCTTAGGCTATCTTTCTCTAAGGTCAGTGTAAGGAATCTACTAATTTAATTTTGATAGAAAATTTAGAATTTTCCAGAAGTATGGGTCCCTACTCCACACATATTGTCTTTCTGGAAACATCTAAAGAGCTATCAATAACAATGACACATTTACTACATGTGCATTTGAAAATTGAATAAAACCAAAAGCAAAAATTTTCTAATGTAAACCCTTGAGTGAAAGCTTCTCTTAATACAAAATTGAGTCTACAAAATTCTTTCAAGAACAAAAAAATGGCCGAGGCATCATCTACCGACCGAAACACTGAAATCCCTTTTTCCAAACTAGGCTATGTTAACATATTTGGGGATGTTTCTTATGCCAATGCTCAGATGCTAGACAAATGGAGTTTTCCTCATACTAAAATCATAAAGCCATGCTACCACATCAAACAAGAGGCGGTCAAGGATTTCACAGATAATATCTTTGACCCCATGCTGCACACAAACCCTGAAGGCCTTTGAGAGGGGGAATTGCAAAGAATGATCACTAGAAGGAAAGCCAAAGGCCTTGGAGTAAAACTCTAGAATTTTAGTCTACCACAATACATGTTGCCCTCCACACATCCATGTCCAAAGCTAATAGACATATGTGTGAAGAAGCTAGACAAAGGCACCAGTGTTATCAGTAGTGACAAGCTAAAAATCACCATTAATGCAGCAGCTATCAGGGATATGCTATGCATTCCTTCAAACATGGTTGTTGAGAAATTCTCGTGAAGAAGCATGGAAGATTTCTTGGAAACAATGAGAGATAAGTTGTTATTCTATAGGGATGAAACAAAGTAGGAACCTGACAATGGAAAACTCATCTCCCTCTAGAATTTAACCAATTTCATTTGGACTTATAAGCCGTATTTTCAATGCTAGCGTCTATATATGGCTTGGAAAGAGATGACGAGGTTCTCAAATACCATATGGGCCTAGTTTTCATGTTGAAGAAAGAAAAGAGTAAGAAGTGATTCAATTTCACTGAATAAATCACATAAAGAATGCTTCAACAGTTGAGCAGATATAACCATTCCTTCAAGTTTAAGTACTCTTCTTTTTTAATACATTTGGTTTTACATCAAAACCTTGAGTTCTTCAGTAGTCATTTTCTGCTTAGTATTTTTGATGCATCGAGTTTATTTAAGCTAGTTTTAGTCTGGACTCATGTGCTTTCAAGCATATGTGATTATTATGCATTCGTCAACTATTTTTTGAAACTTGTACTCCAAGATTTATCCCAACAAAATATTTGTATGTTTTCTCCTAAGGGTTTAGAATGGATAAATAATCACCAAACCCCATTGGATTATTTCATGGGAGTTGATTTTTATTTTATTAGATGCCATGGGTTTACAGAGGAGCCCTTTAGATTGCCAAAAAATTTTATAGAAAGGATGCTTTCCCTAGAGGCATGTCATCAATTAACAATTGCAGATAATGCTTATGGTGACAAAGGGCACAAGAAGCAACTTCACTCAATTCCCCTCACTATTTCCATGGGCCAATTAACGCTCATAAAAAATGGAAGAACAAGATGTTTTGACCAAATAATTGGCCTATCTCGACCTAGTTCTCATTTGTGACAAATGGAAATACAATCTAGATGGGTGTCTTTCATTCAAACATGAATCATGACCATATTGGGAGGAGAGAAGAAACCTTTCTGAGGAGAGGGAAGAGGTCTATGTTGACCTAGCATTCATACCATTTGTGTGACCCCTATGGCTATCCTTTTACAGAGCTATAGCAGAATATCGACAAAGTACCCTAATGGATAAGTCTCTCAAGACATAGTTAAAGAATAAGGGGTGGTTAGAAAGAAAAACAATCGATTTATGGAGATATCGATAGGAAATCAAGCAACTAGGCCCCTTATGCAGAGCTTCTAAAATACACAAGTGCTTTGAAGAGATTTATGATCTAGAGGTTGGATCTGATTCAGATCCGGGGTCTGATCAAAGGATTGAATAAGAACATGTATAGGGTTTTGATTTGCTACTTCAAGAAGCCAAAGAAAAAAGGGGGAAGGAGAAGGTATTACAACACAAGGGGTTGCAAGATGCTTCATCCATAAGAATCCCAACAAAAGCAAAATGAACTCGACAACCTACAAGAAAGTCTCCAGCAAGTCGAGGAACCCAAGGTTTATCGTGATGGTGGTAGAAGAATCCGAAGCGACGAGCATGCCTATTATAAATAGAAGAAGACTCTAGGAATTAGGAATGCAAGAGGATGAAAAAGTGAACTTTGCTCCGCAAGTGTCTTTGGTCCCCACAATCCAAGTAAGTTTCGCGCATGTTGTTCTTTCTTCCACCGCATCATTAGTAGCTACTATTCCCTTGTCTGCATAATAGAATCCCCCATCCGCCGACTCCGATTTGCTTATCCTTAACATACCCTATCCATATTCAATAGTGAACCTCATATGGAAACCTCACACGCTAAACGTGCATCTTTCGCCGCAACCACAATTGACACTTTTATCTCTTTATCTCAGGAACAAGTTGTAAACACAGAGCCACCCATGCTATAGGCCCCATTTCCTTTGCCTACTTCTAGGCATATGCCTATATTTTCTCCCACTAGCCCCTTTACCCCAATGAGAACTCATTTTTCCTCTCAGGTCATACATGGCATCCTGACCTTTTCACTAATAGCGCTTCTTTTTGCTTCCCCCCAAACTCATCCAACCAAATGTACACCTACTATCACCCTCTACGACCTTCTTGTAGGTGTCTCTATTGCTGCACAAAGTATTAAGTCCTCGCAGAACCTTAGAAACCTAATCGAATTGAATAGGCAGGCCCGACAAGAAAGAAAACAAAAGTTGCAGACAAAGGTTGTGGCAAACCAAGCCACCCAGAAGCTAGAGACTTGTTTTGATGAAGAGAAAAATTCTCTGATGATCTTAGCCATGAGGCCATAGGTATCCAAACCAAAGGGAGAGATGTAGTACAAGGATTATGAGATCCAAAATTTGGGTCTAAACCTAAGCGAAGTGCTCCCATGCGACAAAATAGGCCTTGCCAAAGCAACACAGAAAGTGGTATACACTAACTATTAGAAGCTGGATAAGAAATTGAAAAAGCGTGAGGCATATTTGGTGAATGTAAAGGCCACGGTGGATAGACTATAGGTGGAAATAAAGGTGAAGGATATGGATATGACCCTCTTGAGGCAGGCACATGATTACTAGGGAGAAGCGGCTAAGTCACTCGAGGAGACTCAAAATGAAAGGGGTCAACTTTATGCTGAGGTACAAGGATTGGAGTGCAAGGTCAAAGCTGAGCACAAGACAACCAAAAATGTAAAGGCCCAAATGCAAGAATTCAATGAAGAATATCAGTGGAAGCATAAGAGTTTGTTGACATAAAGGGATGACAAAACAATATATGTGTAGAATTGTAGAGGGAGCTATAGGAGATGGAAAAGGAAAGGAAGAACATACAAGGAGAATTGGCTAACGGCTGATCCCAAACAATTGAAAGACTTCAAAAGGCCCATGTGGATGTTGATAAGGAGAGATAAGATAAAGAGGACATTGAGTCTATTTTGCAGACTCAAAATAGAGAGATGGAAAAGTTACTCTCAAAACTTTCAAGCGTCGTCCATGAGATGGATCGATTAAAGGAAGATGTAAAGGCTAAGGAGTCTCAATTAGCTATGGATTGAAGGTCCGAGCTCCTCTTGATACTTCAAGGATTGTTTTCTTCCCATTGGGAGAGAATCATGGTTGTAGTTGCAGCCCTAAAACCAGCCCTAATATTCTTGATAGATGCATAAGAATTGGACGCGAAGGTCAGTCCAACAGTCGACCAAATTCTATGTATGATCAACCCCCATGCTGAAGAATCAGGTAATTTGATCACCAAATTATATAAGGCAACCGAGGAGGATTTAAAGGATGCTGGAATCCCAAACCGAAGGGCAGCTACAAGAAAAGAAAATGAATTCATCATTTGCAACCAGGTCACCCAAAGAAGCAAGGCTTATCAGTTGGCATTGGCTAAGAATGTCAGAAAAATAAAGGAAGCCTTTGAGGTTCTAATCCATTTGGGATTACCCTCTCTATTCTTGCTAGATAGAGAGGTGTTGATAGAAGAACAAATCAAGGAATCCATTAGACTCAAATGATAGGACTTCTCAACACTCCAAGGTCTAAGCTCATTGCCTTCGACCAAAGAAATTGAAAAGGTGCTTCTCCTTTCAGCTTGAATTTATTACCATATCAGAGTTGCTTCAATGACATGGGGAGGAGTTTCCTTCAAAGAGGTCCTTGATCTCGACTAGGCCTATGAAACATTGCATGCACTTGCTCTGCCTTCCGATGAAGACTAGGAATTCCTGCATTCTATTTTCCTCAAAATTTGAGGATTCTTTTTTTTTTATGCTATGTATTTTTATCTAGGTTCATGCCTCCATAAGCGAAGGCCCCTTGTGAGTTGCCAAAAACTGTGGAACAATTTTTCTCTAAGTATTTTCTCTTTTGGACTCGGCTTTCGTAGTTCCCCTCTTTTTGAATCTTTCTCTTTTCACATTTTGATGGCATCTCACCCCGAAGATTATAGTCATTCCTGAAAAAAGGCACGCAATGCGCCACATAGGGGCTATACGGATTTTTCATATCATTTTCCAACGTTCCACGTCACTCATCTTTTGTCAGGTGGGTTGTTTCACTTGCGAGTGTGTTATTTCTTTAGTAGATTTTGTTAGGAAGCACATGACCTTACACTTTCAAGATTAGTCTATTGGGGCGACACCATTATTACTTACAACTGATCAAATCAAATTTTTCCAAGCAGTTATGACATCAAATCCTCTTCTGATAGAAAAATCTTTGTGATGCCTCTCGTAGTATCCAAAGCCATTAATGAAGCAACTCAAATTTCATTAGAAAAGATTGAAATGATCAAATAATATTCTTGATCTGATTGCAAAGTATCAGATGAAGGAACCTTTTAGGAATTCGTCTCTATCAACAACAACTACTTAGTGGAGGCATGCTTTCTAGCCCTATAAAAGGAAGGCTTTAGTAGCTTGTTAATCATCATCAAGAATCATCCAGACAAGAGGTTTTTGTCAGTTAGAAGAATTAGAGTAGTAGAAGGATTTTACAGAGCTTTGTTTTGATTTATGACATGTTAAAATATTATCAAAATTATTGCTTGGATTGGTATTCGACCTTTGCATTTATGTTATTTTTTCAAGAAAAAGTAATAGAAGGAAGAAATATATGAGATTGCACATCTATGGCCTTTGTCACATGTTTTCTTTCTCTATTTTGTGTATGTTGAATTCTCTATGTCAATTCATTCAAGTGTTGTCTTGGTAATTGTTTTTCATGCCATTAGATTCTCTGTTGAAATAATGCTATCTTTCAAAAATTGAATCATGTTTGTAATACTCCTTCATTTTTCTGCAAACATTATGCTGATTTTCATATTATACCATGAGAGTAAGATAGTTCTGTAAAGATTTGAGGTCTTTTTCTTAATTTGGATTTCTTATTTCTATCAAACCTTAATGGGTGCTTCCCACGAGGAGATTTGAATGACTGCTTTGTTCTCTAATGGGCCTTAGTTGTTTGTTCTCTTTCAAACAATGAAGGGTCTATGGCATTCTTTGTCCATTCCATCAGAAATAAGAGCCTGCTAGGATCTTTGAAATGTTGTAAAACCTTTAGCGCATTGCCACCTTTAGTTTTTCTATATGCATTTCTTTCTCCCTTTTCCCCATACCCAAAGAATAGTTGGCTTCTTTAACAATCCTAGAGGTGATTTAGTGAGGCAAAAGTAGTTGCCCCACTCATTGAATTTTGAATAGGCTGCTCGAGAGAAGCACAAGCTTTCATGATCAACATTCCCAATACAAAAATCACAACTACTCAAGTTTCATCCACACAACTGTTCAACTCCTTGAATCCGCATGTTGCTATGTGCTCATAAAAACTCTCACACTCACAACTTTCCATCTTCGACCCACAAAAAGAAACTAATAATGTGGTTACAATTTAACTAAAATTTCAATTGATTTTACAATGAAAATCGACAACAAATTTTGTTTTTTTTTTAAATTTTGGGGGGAAACCATTACTGAAAAAATGGCTAAAATATTAACTTGGAGCATGATCAATATACACTTACCAACAACCTCCCACTTGGAGACTAATCAAGCTACACACCAAACTCTCTCCCGCTTGGAGACTAATAGGCTCCACTCCAAACCCTCTCCTGCTTGGAGACTAATTATGTAGCATTGCTACCCCTATAGCTCCCACTAGAATTACACCCATGGACATAGTTATTTTCATTTCCACCATTTTAATCTTGAAGATGAACAAGACGGGATCCTATGGAGAGATTTTAGTAAATAAGACACCTAGAAAAGTGAACCAACATTGGTTCCACCAAAAAGGATGAAACTATTTGAAATTTGTATCACCATTGTGAGGTAGAGAACTGAATATTCCTAGATCTTACATTAAGTTTAAAAACCATTTGTAAATGGGGAGGAAGCCAAGAATATCCATTGCAAGGCTTGTGACTCTAAAAATTAGTGTTTGGATACCACTTCCAATCCTTCCACTATGGCTTTGTACATTAAATTTCAGCCTTGTGAGCCATAGTAGGGAGCTAGATACATGATAGTATAGAAGGACTCTAGATCTTGGTTACCAAGATTAAATATAGGTTTAAAATACTGAAGAGATCCATGTCTTGGTGCTTCTAGAGAAAAGGATCGAAATAGTACAAACTATACATTTGTAAAGTCTTAAAGCATGGACCTAAAGAACATTGGCAAGGATTGTATCTTGGAAAGTGATCACAATAGACCACCATAAAGAATGTTGGTTGAAATAAATCCTAATTCTCAATTCATTCCTATTCCAATTAAGTCATAGCTTGATTGTGTCCCAAGCATGCCAAATGATTTTAGCAACAAAAGCTCCCTAAGTGCACACAAGCTCCCCCTTTATGACAATCTTATAAAAACCCAAGCCACAAAATTTGAGTAAAAATTTCTAAACTTCACTCTATTCCAGGGCCCAAATGATCCATTTGGAACCTAAATCTTATCCATGTTTGTAACTATCAATTAAGCCAAGTCTACTAGAGTCCTATAGAAGATAAGAGAGTTCAAAGGAAACTCTATGAAATGATATTCCTTACTTCAAAAGGGAATAAATAAAATATATGAGTAGTCATGTCAACTTTTGGTAAGAAGATTTGGATGATGCCTAACAAGAACAATAAATGTGAATGGAAACGGGGACTTTGGGACTTGAATCTAAAAAAATAGTGAAGGAAAGGGGTTTGGAACCCCATTGTATAAGTTTAATTACATGAAAGCATGTCTTGCAATCAAAACAATAGAAGAAGATTGAAAGGAAAAAATAATACCCAAAAAATAAATAAAATCCTTACGGTTGATCCATTTCTATCCATAAGTATCCAAAAATGTGGGTTTGGGTAGGAAAGGCTAGTGGTATTATAACAAAAGAATTCCAATAAATACAAAAACCAAAGTCAAGGTAGAATTAATTAACACATTGTAAAGCCATATCAATATTATTTGGTTCCTCCAAAAGAGTGAGGAAAGAATCATCAACAAAGTGACCATTAATGAGTTGAGATGAAGAATTAGGGAGAAGATACCCTTGACTCTTTGCTAATAAATTGCATAGCAGTCAAATAGTCAAAGTTGTCAATGACCATGACATAAAGCATTGGAGGAAAATGGTAGCCTTGTCTAATAGAACAAAAAATACTAAAAGAGGAAGACTACTGATCTTTAATGGTATGGTATGATTAAGCATCTACAAAGACAATTTGAATTGACCAAAATAAACTGGGGCCAAATCCTAATGCCTAAAGAATAGAAAAAATGATAGGCCGCTCAATTTATCACAGGCTTTGGAAAAGTCAATCTTAACAAAAGTAGATAGTTTTTGCTAAATTCATTCCTATTTGATACCTTCCCAAATAGTAATGTTAATGTATACAATATAGTAGCCTTTGATGAAACCAGTCTAGTTACACTAAATTATTAGAGGAAGCAAATGGAATCCGCCAAATGTAATGGATTTATCTATGACATTATAAGAGGTGTTCAAGAGAGTGATCACCTATCAGTTTCTAATATCTTCAAGGTAATTAGCTCTAGGTATGAACTTAATATTTACTTTATGTTTATAATAGCTCCTAGAGAACATATACAAAAATATTTGTTATGAATTTGCAACAATTTAGAAATAATTGCATCACATAAAGATTTATAAAATTACAAGAAGGGAAGGTATGAAATAGGAAGAATTTAGCAAAAACTATATACTTTTGTTAAGATTGACTTTTCTAAAGACTGTGATAAATCAAGTGGCCTTTAATTTTTTCCATGCTTTAGGCATTAGGATTTGGCCCCATTTTATTCTGGTCAATTCAAATTGTCTTTGTAGATGCTTAATCCTACCATACCATTAAAGATTAGTAGTCTTCCTCTTTTAGTATTTTTTTTCTATTAGACAAGGCTACCATTCGGTTCCAATGCTTTATGTCATGGTCATTGACACAAAATACCTATCACTATCATAGCTAAGAGCCTTATCACTATCCATAAATAAAATACCTTCTCATAGATATACTGGTGTGAAGTATTGATCACAAAAGGCTCACTACAAAGAAATGAGTCTTGTGGGAGCTACACACATTTTTTGAGAGCTTACACCATCTTTGGGGAAGGTAATTACACATGGAAAACCTACTAGTAATTATGAATAAAAGATTGAAGAATAGTATGAAGTTTAGAAGGAACTCATTTCCCTTGTTTGAACTGTTTGATCTAGATTTTGAGAAAATTGACAAGCTTAAAGAAATTTAAAATTTCCTTGAAAATATTATCCCTAATTTTAAGCCATTGAAGGTCAACCTTGAATTTAGCATCCAAATTTGTATTCATATTAGCAACTTGCTTCTTCTAGCAAAGTTAATCTACGCACAACTATATCAAAGGTGAAATAATAGTGTTTCCAACTCAATAGTTGCATGAAGGAGCTTTGAGGTGGTGGTATTATATGATTAACATAAAAAGGAACTAGCTAGCACCCAAAAATCTGGAGAAAGTACAACATGCATTTGATTAAGCCTCACCATTGAATCCAAAAGTCCCAGGAGTACACATGGCTTAGCCACTCAAGATTCCAAATATGCAAGATATGGGTCAGTATGGGCTTATGACTTAGCAAATACATACTTATAAAGAACTACATCCCAAGGGATTGAGGTCCCACAATTTTCTATTCAACAAAAAAAAATTCAAAATATGGTTAGTGTTGCAAGGTGTACGCCCTTCGTCTCCTTGTTATGTGTAGCGCAATGCTCAGGTTCATGACATGGATTAACCGCCTCTCATGGATTCATTTACTTTGGCGATTGTATCAGGCATTAACAAGCCAACCTTTTGGTGCAATGACAACTGTTTATGCAACAATTGGTATCAAAGCTTGGGTCACAAGTTTGAACCCCTCGCTTGCACTGGGGGGATTGTTGCAAGGTGTGCACCCTTGCTCTCCTTGTGTTGTATAGCACAAAACTTAGGTTCATGACATGGCTTAACCACCTCCTGTGGATTCATTAACTTTGGTGGTTGTATCGGGCATTAACAGGTTGACATTTTGGTGCAACGACAACTATTTGTGCAATAGTTAGAAAGGGAAATATCCAATAGAGGCTCAGCCAATAATTGATAATATTTGGCGAAGGAAATGATAGGCGTTTGTACATCATGGCTCTATCAAGGAATTCAAGAATTATTTCCATATAAACTTGCAAAATATTTAACATAAACCGTGGGTATCAAAGAAACGATGACAAACATTCAAATTGAAAAGACATATTTTATTACACATGTAGTACCACGCTTCATGCTCACTAATTGTCCAACACATAGGAAAATGGTTGCATTTATTAAATGCCAACTCAACCATATTAAAGTCACCATGCGTGATTCTAAAGTAAAACCCTAATCTATTGCTAGAGAAGAGGTCTTTCAAAAACATCTTTGGAGGCATAAATATTAGTAACCCCAAGAGTGTGGTTATTAATATTAAATAAAATCCATAAAGCACAATCGGTGGGGTCAAATCCATGAGCCAGTATGTGTAGTTGCCACCTAACTAAAATGAAAGTGGCAAGTCCTTCATGTTGTCATCAACATGGTACATTACCTAACTAGTTTTATGTTAGGTCATATTCACACGGACATAGCTAAGCTTACTTAGGTCATTTACTTTTTGTGTCTCATATAATAGGATTAAGAAACTTGTTGTGATCTCAGTCTATCCTAGGGTTTCATCCTTGTATTTATAACAAGGGTTGAATCTTCATTGTAAATTATACCAATCTCATTTTGTATATAATGAATTTTCTCGCTTTATAGCATTTCTACTTCTCCTCTCTTATGTGGAAGGTTATTTTGTTGTAGTTGATCCTTAGGATCTCTTAAAGTTGATCAACAACTCTTACATGATATTAGAGTACAATATCTACAATTCCCTCCTTATTTTTATAGTTTTTTAGCCAAGAGATTTTATCTAATGCATCTTGCTGCCAAACAAACCATGTGGTTGAGCTCAAAAGGACCAAAAACCCATAAATTTTTATATGTAACAATAGTTTTGAGGCAAAAAATGTACATATTGTTAGAGTCAATAATTTAATCTATTCACTATACTTAAGTGTACTTAGGTTGATGAGGTTAGACATCTTGTCTAATTGAATGTGCAACCTTCAAGTCTCTAGAGGTTACCAAGTTATTTGGTAAACCTCATGTGCTACCTTTTTGAGGTTGAAATATTTTCCATCTCACCTCAAAGGTCACTCAATACTTGGCATCAAGGTTGATGACCTAGTCAAAGAGGTTGTTGGTTTGCACATTTCAAGTGATCATAAGGTTGAAACCTATAGGACACTTGTTTACTCTTTTGTGTCACTTCATGGGGCGCTTGTCAATCCGTCTCATAGGTGGATTGCCTCTTTCGTGCCTATATATTCTAGGCTTTGTACTCATTGAAATTTGGGTTGTCTAAATCCAAAATTGCATATTATTTATTGTTCTTGTTTCTTATCTCCTAGATTTTCCTAATCTTATATGGTATCAAAGCATAGGGGGAGATAGTCTCAAGCCTTTAGTTGAACAAATTTGTTGTATTTAGTAGGTAGTTTTTAAATTTAGAGGGCACCTCTCACATTTGTAATGTAGAACTGTGGAAATCCCCTCAGACCATCCCCATTTTCATAATTTGTGTAGTGTAGGAAATTGTATACCCTTTACAATTTCATAATTTATTTGGGTCCCTTAATTAATTGGACTTAATTAAGCTTCTAATTACCTAGATTATGCATTCCAAAGCCTTTTTTATCTTGTTTTCCAAAAGGGAAACCAACATTTAGTTAGTACAATTAATAATTAAATCACATTGGAGAATGAGTGTCCTGGACTTATGGGCCAAGACCCATTCGCCCAAGGGCGAATGGGTCCTTATTAAGTGTCATGACCCATTTTTAAATATGTTTTTGGTGGTATTTTAATGATTCAAATTCCATGCGTAATTGTTGGCTTTTGAAATCTATTTTTTGGGAAATAAGATAAACACCTATAAATACTTAGTCTTTTTATCAATTCAAATCTAAGCAACATCATCTAGCATTAAGAAAAAATTTCTATTGAGCAAATATTATTGTCAAGAGCATTTAAGAGTAGATTTATCAATCATTTGTTGCAGCAAATCAAGATCCTAATCATCACGTCAAAGTTCATGTTCATTCATGTCATCTTGTGAAGGCTACAATGCATTGTTGATCCTAAGGACAACAATTAAAGGTTTGGTGAGTCGTAAGCAAATATTGTTTCATTCATCATTTCCTTCCATTGTAATTATTTTTTATCAAGGTTTAATTACCAAACTTGGTGTTTGACAAAGGAAAACCCTCCAAAAAACAAAACAAATTCTTTCTCTTTGTGTGTGTGTGCATATTACAGGTTGAAAAAGGATTGAAGATCTTGAAGAGCAATTTTACATTATTGCACTTATTACATTCATTGTTGTCAAATCACAGAAACTGAAGTGTAAAATATATGTCTAGCTTTCCGATAGTGAAACTTGTACAAAACAACTTCTCAAATCTTACTTTAGAGGACCGCAAAAAGTATTTTTGGAATCCCTAACCAAAACCCATTCGCCCTAGGAAAACATGTCCTTCAACAGTGCTCAAAATCAACTTTTTATGCCAGGTACATGTGTCCATACCCTCCTCAATTCTACTTGAAAATTATCAATTTGATTCTTGTATCTTCGGAATCTTGCATTTTATCATCTAGGTCTTATTGTGCACTTAGTTTGAACATTGCAAATCGTTTAATTAGGTTTCAGATTTATCCTATTGTCTTAAAAGATAGATCTAGGCTTGATTGACTCACCATTGAGGTTGAAAGTCAATCATTACACTTTGTCATCTCTTTCCTAATGAAATGCCCATAGAAGAAAGAGAGTATCCTCAAGATTCCCTTTGGATCCCATTGTGGAATTAAAAAGACACATTGTTAGGACAACCTCTCTTTTTCCCACCATTCCACCATTTCAATTTGATCTTGTATGTAAATAATAATCTCCATTGTAAGTTCAATATCTCTGTTTTGGGTGCAATCTGTAGAGAAATCTTGCAGGAAATTTGGCCAATTTGATCTATTTACAGGTTAACCTATTTGCAAAAATTTCCCGTTTGCAAGTAATTTGCAGGTCAAAATTGGTCTGTTTTTGTGGCATACTCTATTTGTGTAGAGTTCTATTAATGTTGTTGTTACTATTGTGAGAGATTTCCTGAAGATTAAAGCTTTGAAAAGAGGTGCATTGCACACAGTTGTCCTCCTTTACACACAGCCATCCATTATTGGCTTGGCCTGCAATTCATCCAAAGTAAGTCGTAATACATTTTCAGCGCCCTCCAATTGACCTCTTATCTCCACGCTAATAATAAGCCGCCTCCAGCTTCTTTTCAGTGTACAAATTGGTAGTATGAAGAAATAAAATCATGCGCCTCTGTGATCTCTATTCTCAAGTGATCCCACGCGGTCTGCATAAAAATCCTTCACAGATTTGCAGCGACTCTACTCTTTACACCTGGCCTACACAATTAAGTCATGACCTCCAACATAACAGAGGGCATGAAGAATATGTTGCACAATTGGTATAGAGGCGTCTCTCTCATGGATTGTGTGTTGTCTTAGCTAGCTTATGGTTAAATTTTAATCAATATTTGGAGGCGAAATTCCTCTTTGTAAGTACAAATCTACTACAGACCCTTCCATGCCTTTTTTAAGTCAATCCGCCAGCACAGTGACATGCAATACTTGGTGGCTATTTTAGCGAGCTTGGTGTATCGTGGCTCATGGATCCTTCACTGAAATATATGTCTTTGTATAGGTAAATATACATTATTAATCTGCATAGTCTATAAATGTGCATTTAGCACTCAATCATCCCTCCACACCCTGTCAACCGCTTTCACCACACTTAGCGCAATACCCTCTTTGACTCTATCAAAATCTTTTGTGGGATTTTTAAAAAAAATTTCATATCATTGCAGTTACATTAATTGACTGGTAATTTTTCCTTAATGGTTACATTTAATGCTAATGACAACAATCAAATTTAAATCAGTGGTTACACCGTCAATGCTTATAAAGGAAAAAAATCATAGTTTGCAAAAAAAGGGGAGTTTTATATTTTGCCATAGTTAAAAATTTGTAAAAGAGGAGTCATTTTTTCTTTTGCAATGAATTTGGAAAAGGAAAGTGTTTAAAGGGGGAAGTAAATTTTTTTGCCA
>VDFB02220668.1:0-23380 GCA_007258455.2 Sequoia sempervirens | reverse complement strand
TGGTTTAACTCTGTGGTTATAACTACGAGACATGACTTGTTGATAACCTTTCAAATGATCAGTTGCATGTTGACGCCTTTCATCTAACAATTCTAATTCTTGGAGGCGAGAAACCCTATAGTCTTCATCACTTATCAATCCCTTGAGTGAAACCCTAAGTGAAGGTATTTCAACTTTTAATGGTAAAATTGCTTCTGCTCCATAGACTAAAGTATATGGTGTAGCTCCTGTTGGTGTGCGAACACTGGTTCTATATGCCCACAAAGCTGGGTTGAGTTGAACATGCCAATCACGTCCAGCATCATTTATTGTCTTCTTCAATATCTTCAATATGGTTTTGTTAGAAGCTTCTGCTTGACCATTACCCTGTGGATAATAAGGTGTAGAGAACCTGTGTTTGATGTGAAATCTTTCAAAAAGTTCGTCAACATCCTGATTCTTGAAAGGCCTCCCATTATCATTGATTATAGAATTAGGAATTCCATATTGGCAGATGATGTAATTCAGGATAAATGAAGATATTTGTTTACTACCATCGCTGTTAGAGGAATAACTTAATCCATTTTGGTAAATAATTCAGAAATTGTGATGATAAATTTATGACCATTTGACGATGAAGGATGTATTTTACCAATAAGATCTAATCCCCATTGAGAAAAAGGCCATGTTGAAGCAAAAGGTTGCAGTTCTTGTGCAGGTGCATGAATAAGATTTATGTGAATCTGGCATTTAGAACACTTCTTGACAAAATTAAAAGAATCTTTCTCCATGGTAGGCCAATAGTACCCCATTCTGACAAGTTTCTTGGCTAAGGTCAAACTACTCGAATGAGTTCCACAAATACCACCGTGAACCTCTTGTAAGGCTTTTTCAGATTCATCACATTCAAGACATCTAAGGAGTGTACCATCAAGACCACGTCGATAAAGGATATTGGCAATTAAGGTATAACGGGATGATTGGCGAATGAAATTTCGTTTTTGATTGTGAGATAAATCTGAAGGCAAGATGTTATCTTTCAAATAGGTATAAGTCTTGCCATATAAAGGTGAATCTAAACCGGTCAAATGACATATAACTTGGGTTTCAAGCTTATCATAGGCGGGAGAAAACAATTGTTCCACCAAGAATTCATACTTGGTTTGATCTTTAGATATTTGTAATAAAGAAGCAATGGTAGCCATTGCATCTGCAGCTTTATTATCAATCCTTGATATTTGTGAAAACTTGATTGACACAAAATACTTCTTATAATCATCCACCATATTCTTGTAAGGTAGCAGCTTATCGTCTTTGGTTTGATAATCATCATTAATTTGATTAATGACAAGTTGTGAATCACCGTAAACTTCCAGCTCTGTAATCTGCCATTCCAAAGCTATCTTCAATCCTATAAGCAATGCCTCATATTCAGCTATGTTATTTGTGCAAGGAAACATCAACCTATATGATCGTGAAATGGTATGTCCTTCAGGCGTAACAAAGAAAATCCCTGCCCCCGAGCCATATTGTGTATAAGATCCATCAAAGTATAATGCCCATGATTTCTGAATTGTTGCTGTAAAAACATCTGCATCAGGAAACTCAATGTGCATTGGATTTTCTTCTTGTAAAGGTGCTTCAACCAACTGATCTGCAATGACCTATCCTTTAATAGCTTTTTGATCTACATAGTGAATGTCAAACTCACTTAAGATCATTACCCATTTTGCAAGTCTTCCTGTTAAAGTAGCTCTGCTTAATAGGTATTTCAATGAATCAATCTTTGTTATCAGCTTAACTATATGAGCCAACATATAATGTCGCCACTTTTAAGAAGCAATCACTACTGCAAGACAAGCTTTTTCAATGAAACTGTAATTTAACTCATGTCTTGTTAAGGTTCTGCTAATATAATATATGGCCCTTTCTTTACCTATAGAATCTTCTTGTGCTAGCAATGCTCCTAAAGATACTTCTGTTGCTGAAATATAGAGTATGAGTGGCTCTCTTGGAATAGGTGGAATTAAAACTGGTGGATGCGTAAGATATTGCTTGATCTGATTGAATGCTGCTTCACATTTGTCATCCCATTTGAATGGGACATTTTTATGCAATAAATGTGTAAATGGCAAGCTTTTGTCTGCCAGTTGAGCTATAAATCTTCTAATGGATTGTAATCTTCCTTGCAAAGGATCTTAATTGACTGATATTTCGTGGTGGAGGCATGTCCATTATAGCTTGTACTTTTTTTGGATCAACCTCTATACCCTTTTCTGAAACAATATATCCTAGAAGTTTTCCAGATGTAACGCTGAAGACACATTTCTTTGGATTGAGTCGAACATTGAACTTCTCCATTCTGATAAAGATTTTTGATAAGATTTCCAGGTGTTCATCTCGTGTGTGAGATTTGGCCAGTAAATCATCAACATAATCTTCCATGAATGTATGTATCATATCATGAAAAATAGTTGTCATTGCTCTTTGATAAGTAGCTCCAACATTCTTTAACCCAAATGGCATTACATTCCAGCAATAGGTACCCCAAGGACATGTGAACGCTGTTTTATCTTGATCCTCTGGTGCAATTTTTATCTGGTTGTATCCTGAAAATCCATCCATTAATGAATACATTGCATGGCTAGCAGTTAAGTCAACAATCATGTCTATGTTGGGCAGAGGAAAATAATCTTTAGGGCATGCTTTATTTAAATCCCCGAAAAATTGCATAAACCTCATCCTTCCATCCTGGGCTTCTTTGAAACAGGTACAATATTGGAAATCCATTCTCAAGAGCAATCAATAGTTCGAATGAATCCAACATCCAAAAGCTTCTTAAATTCTTCTTTGACCAATAATGCAACATGTGGATGCATTTTTCTGAGTTTTTGCTTTACAGGTTTTGCCCCTGGTTTAATAGATAAATGATGCATTATCAGATTAGGATCTAACCCTGGCATATCAGCATATGACCAAGCAAAGTTAATTTGATTCTCCTTCAAGAACTCCATGAATTTTAGGACTTCTTCAACCGTTAATGATGCTACAAGTTGCAAGATTTTTGGCTGCTCTACTGTACTTATGTTAATTGATCTTATTGGTTCATCAAAAATAGAAGATCTTCATGATAATACTTGGGAAGAGTGTCAAGTCATCCTTCAAAGGTTTCTCGCAAGGTTTTCACCGCTGGATTCTTTATTTTCTTCTTGTTTTGATCTATATCACCGCCTTTTTTTAAGCCAAATAATAGATCCATCTTTTACTCTTATTTATTTTGCAGTTAAGAGACTTGACACCTTCCTTATCAAAATCATGAGTATAAGATTCTTGAATGAAACAATTGTCTTCTTCATTTGAGGAACAAAAGAAATTTATAATGTCCTCGTCATTATTGAATGTAGGAATGTGGATGGGCGCGTTAATGCCCCAATCTATAAGTTCTGGATAAACTAAAGGCATAGGATCATTAGGTTGGGTAAGGTCTTGAATTGTCAAAGTCATGATATGGTTATCATCCTCATGGTAGACAAGGTCTATGATGGTATTTTCCTGTTGATCGTCAATTGTGCTAGAATCTGATTCTTCCTCACTTGAGTTATGATCGCTTTGTAAAACAAAATCAAGTGGAGGCCTTGAGCCTTCTCCTTGTATAAGAACATGTGCATATTTGTGTATGGCATCAACTTGTTTATCCCTCCAAAATTCATCATTATAAATGGTGTCCCATTCATATTCTTTAGAATCAGTATCTGAACTATTTTGCAATTGGAAAACTGATTCATGAGATTTATCTGACACTAATCCTCCTTCATGAGTTAATTGTGCTTGCTGTGAAGTAGATTCTTCTTTATCTTTACCATATCCAAGTCCTATTTTATCACTTGAATGCTTTGAAATAGGTTGAATTGGTTCCACAATTCCTTCTCTTCGTTTCCCTATAGGACCATCTCCTTCATAGCCCATTTTCTGCATGATAGCATACCCCTTACCATATTGTTCTTTAGGTAGCTTAATGTGTAAGAGAGAGTCATCTTCATCTTTGTATAGCCAATTTAGGATGTCCCTATCTTCAGCTTCTTCTTCAGTGGTATTAGCTCTAATGAATTTTCCATCAAACTTTGTGATTGGCACGGAAGCTTGAGATGTAGAAGCGGTTGCAATCTTTTGATTTGATAAAGTTGGAAAACCATGTGATCTTGGAGAAGGAGGTATTGTAGAGAGAGATAGTGAATATTCACCTACCCCTTTGTCTTTAAACTTTAGCTTAGTATCAAGATTTTTTGTCAATTCTTGCAATTGGACTTGTAGATTGGAAGAAGAAACAGCAAGAGCTTCCCTATTGTGTGGCACAAATACATCTTGAGTTACTCTAAGATTTGAACAAGTTTGGGTACTATTGTAATTAGCTTGTATAGTTATTTCTTGTCCATCATATGGAAACTTGATACATTGATGATATGTTGATGGTACTGCTTGCATATCATGAATCCATGGACGACCCAAAAGTATGTTGTAAGACAGATCTCGATCTAGAACCTGACAAAATGTATTCTTCACAACAGGTCCCACTCTGATTGGTAGCAATATTAATCCTTTAGAAGCTCTTTCTTCATCATCATACTGCTTGATGGTTATCTTCCTTCGTGGATCAATTTCATTTTCTGATATTCCTAAGGCATTTATTAACTTTAAAGTACAAATATTCAAACCGGCTCCTCCATCTATTAAGACACGTCTAATTCGATGTTTATGGATCATGACTTCAAGATAGAGCAAGGAGTTATGTGGATGTGTCATGGAAGCATCATCTTTGTCGGAAAATGAAAGACAAGTGGGGGAAGACAAATGTCCCACCATGGCTTGGAATCTGTTTACATCTAAATCAGTATCAACAGTTGTGTTTACAAGAGCTTCTTCTAAAATATTCTTGTGTATGGGGGATATTTTGAGAAGTTCAAGGATGGATATTTGAGCTGATGTTTTTCTCAATTGATCAACCAGATTATACTGACTAGGAGGAGAAATAGTTGTTTTAGATGAACTTCCTTTTAGAACAACTTTTGCTTGACCTCGTGTTGTCACATTAACCTGTTGATATTCTTGTTTTCCTTTGATCTTGATAACATTAACCCGATGATCATCTGTGTGGATGTGACGGATTATATTGTCTTCAACATTATGTATACTTTTGGCTTTGGTATCCAATGTTTCCCCCTTTTGATAGTTTGGCAAAGGATCTTTGAATGCTTGATGATCATCATTGGTATGATGCCCCTCAATTGTAATGGTACCATTGTCAATTAAATCTTGTACTAGATTTTTCAAAGCTTGACAATTGTTCATTCTATGACCCTTACATCGATGATAATTGCAATAATATGAGTCATTCCATGATGGTGGTTTGACTCGTGGCTCATAATCTCTTTGTGGTGGTAAGGTGATAACCTTATTATCAAGAAGCTCCTTGAGAGCAGACTCAAGAGATTGACCCAAAGCGGTAAAAGTTCGTCGATTTGAAAAGAATGAAGGTCTAGACGGATTTGATGTTTGGGCATTGCCAAGATTATTATTGAAATTACCACGATTTTGATTGGTATTTTGATTGGTCATGTTTTCTTGCTTGGAAATTTGTCCTTGTTGATTGTTGTTTCCTTGTTGAATTGTATTTCCTTGTGGTTTGTTTCGTGGAGCACTTGATAGATTGAAAACAGATGGTCTTGTTCGTAAATTATTTGCATCCACTATACCATCATTGACAACATTTTTGTTTATGTTCCAAAACCTTGTTTTATCATTTTTGTTTTGATTTGATGTACTTGGATTATCAAGTTTTATCACTCCCCTTTTAACCAAGGCCCCTTCAATGGTGATTATGCTCAATCAATTTCAAAGTTATGAGGAGCAATGAAGAAGCGTTTATAACTTACCTCGATCAAGGCTAATAATAAAGATATCCATCTTTTCCCTTTTCAGTAGGACGAATATCGCAAATAACCTTTCTCCACCTTGCAAGAACGTGAGTATGGCTCTCCACTTTGCTCCACTTTACAAAGATCAAGCATTGTTATCTCGGTACGTTGTAGGAGTATTGTGATATAACCGATTTATCAACTCCTCAAAATTTTTGATAGGTGGAGTGATTTTTGAAAGCCACTCCATGGATTGTACACCTAGACTTCGTGGAAATAATCGCATCAAGTAAGTATCGTCATAGGCAAATTCAAGACTCATGTTTCGGAAATCCCTAACATGGTCAATGGGATCAATTTTTCCATTATACCTATCATACTTAGGAATTTCGCAATGTTTTGGAAATGGGATCATTTGAAGACTCCTATCAAATGGATAAGGAGATATGTCTTCCAAAACATATTTCTTTGTTGTACCTCCTTGCATTTCCTTTATTTGCCCTTCTAATTCTTTTATCTGTTGGTTAAGAGCACTAAAGTCATTAGGAGGAGTTTCAGGATTTTGTTTAATCCCTTCTATGTCAAAAGTGTGAGGTAACTTAGCTCCCTGATTAGCTAATGAAAGAAAATATTTTTCTTTGTTACATTCTAGAATTCTTTCCATAAGAGTATGGAATTGAGGATCTTGTTCTGCTTCTTGAAGCTTTTCTTCTGTTAACTCATCAAGATTAAATGTTTCCTCTTCTTTTTCATTTCGATCACCCATTTTACTGGTAGTGGTTTCTCCCTCATCTTTTTCCATTTGTTTTTGAGATCTCGTGAAGACAGGCATAGATTTTGCTCCAAATTCTACTCACTTTTGATCAAAAGAGTGAAATAGTGCAATTTATGTGATATATATGAAAGTTAGGATAGAATGAAGATTCTATGACTTACACAAAATTTCTAATCTTGTAGCTTGTGTTGTTCCCTAAGTGAAAGGATGAAAATCCTGTTTAGCGGGAATGTAAGCAAAAGATCAAGAAAAGGATGATTTTGCACTTTTATGAAGTTTTGATCATGGCTTTGTAAAAGGATGGATTTTGAAATGGATGCCTAATGTATTCTAAGTTCTCTATTGCAAAATTTGATTTGGACGAGTAGAATATTCGATTGCGGGTTGAGGAATATAACTGAAACGAATGCGTTGACTATGGTTATGCCTTTGAGAAAGGGCTCTTCTTTGAAAGTAAGCTTGTGAATACAAGGGCTCTATAGCATAATCATCTGAAAAACCTCTAACACAATCATGATACCTATGAAGAAAGGTTCTATATTTGAGTAAAACTTTTCGACTTTGATACAAGAATCGTTGCTTCTTCAATAGTTTCTTGTGGTTGAGGGGTTTCTTTGGCTTCTTAATCCTTTTGGAAACGGATTTCTTTACAAACTTTGTGGATTTCCAATCTCGTAACATGAGATTAATCAATGTGATAATGAGTGTTTTGGATGATCTTATCTAAATTAATGTATTGAAAACACATCAAACAAGTTTTAAAACGGTTGTCTTAAGTCCTATACTAAACATCAAGTGTATAACCAAAATGTTGTTCAAAAAGTGTTTTAACGGGTTTTACACATGATAAGCACTTCAAACAGACTCACTCTTAGTTCTCAAGTAGGTCATCATAGCAATCAACAACCCACATCTTAGAACTGCGTCGACTCACACAGCCATGTCACCCCCGAAAGGGCGCCCATGTTTTTGTCTTTTCCAGGTGCATACTCAGAGTGACAGAAGTGGATACCGGATCCCCTGAGCAAATAATCCTTGGCAGTTATATGGTGAGTATCTTGGGGGTAGATTCTTCCCTCCCCTGCACTGTGATTAAAATGATGTTCGGAAACTGACTCGGTAAGATACTACACTAGGTTCGTAGTAAGGGTTTCCGTTCGGTGTGGCAAATGATAGACTCCCTCGAGAGACCTCCCTACCTTTAGAACAAAGGCTTTGGGGATGGTTATCAATGCACACTATCGTCGAATGGGATTTTCATCAACCATCCGCATTTGATTATAGTGGGTTGGAAAACTTGGCTTTAGTTGTTCCTACTTAGGTCGTTCCCGTAGGGTGAGTACTTTTTCCCACTACAGTAGGCCTTCTAAAAGGAGTTAATAAAATAGGAAAATACATAAAGGGAAATAGGTGAGTTTGGCATTTTGATCACCCAGTTAAGGGGAGAGCATAGGCCTATCACCAAAGACAAAGCAAACACTAATGTATTTTAAGCACCAAATGAAAATTTTCTAAACTAAGTGAAGATGTTGCTTCACATAAAAAGAAAATTCTTTTTAAGCCCAAAACGAAACATGATGTATCTACCCTAGGATTGATTCATTTTACTTTAGATGACTACCCTAGGATTGCTTCATTTTTCTTTAGATGACTACCCTAGGATTGCTTCTTTTTACTTTAGATGACTACCCTAGGATTGGTTCGTTTTATCCTTTAAAAATTACTAACTGTCCGTGGCTGCATCGGAGTCAGACTGTTTTAAAATTATAGATTACAATATACTACCTTTTAAAATTTACCGCACGCATTATAGGCTCGTAAAATGCCTTTATGTATGCCCGCAATATTATGGTTTAATGACATTAATACGCCGCGAAATGAATTACGGCACAAGTAAAATACGTCATGGTGCCGCGAAAATAATGCGCATGGGCTTACACAAAATACTACGCCGCAGATATGTCATACGCCTGCAAAAGTCCCTCGAATGCTACCGAACTGGTATTGACTTTTTTTGAAACGTGGTTTCATGCTTTATTCGTTGTTTATCCTCAGAATCCGTCAAAAAACTGCAAACGAGATGAGAAATGGTGGGCTCGACCCACTTTTGCCAAAATGTGTATTTTTTTTAATTTGTAATCTAATTGAAAACACAAACACAATTAACAAAACTTTAAACTAAAGAAATTGAAATAAAACTTGAATGATAAAAGAGAATTTCTTCAGAAACGTTCTGTCTTTCTCTATCTCCATAGATTTGTTTGAAGCTTGTGGCTCTCAGATTGTGTAAGCTCAGCTTCTCCAAATGGCTGCTGTAGAATGAGTATGCAAATGAAAATCTCTATTCTATATGCTGGTGAAGATGGGATTGCTGACGGATATAGACAGGGGCTGTGAATTATACACAGGGGCTGTAAACGGAAGATGCTATGGATTGAAAATATGTCATGATTCTATGCTATTGCTATGCTATGATTCTATGCTATGAAACTTTGAATACTATGAATGCTAATACTACTTTCAATTTGGCTATAGTTTTCCTGCTTAAAATTTCTATATCATTTGGAGCTCCCGGCAGTCATATTTATAGATTTTTGCAGGCAAAATCCCGGCTGGCAAGAATCTACGGCTGTGAGATTGTCTAGTAGAATTGAAAGGTGAGAGATGGAGAGGTTGAGAAGAAGATGGAAGAGGTTGAGAGGTTGGAGAGAAGGATGGATTCCTGTCTTCAACCCACGGGAACAAGCCTGCACAGAAACAGAGAAAATTAAATTTTCTGTTTTGACCGTTTGCTTCCTGGGAGTTGAAGATAATCCCCAAATTAAATAAATAAGTAAATTTATTTAATTTTATTTAATGCATTTTGATTTTAAAAACTATGGAAGATTTTAATTAAATATTTTGAGATATTTAATTATGATATGACTTTTAGAAAAATATGAAATATTTAGAAGAAATATTTTGGAATAAATAGATTTTTGAAGATTTTGAAATGACTTAAGAATTAATTAAATATTTTGAAATATTTAATTATGAATGGATATTAGAATCGAATTTAGAGGAATTAATTAAATATTTGAAATATTTAATTATAAATAATGTTTAGAAGAAAAGAATAATATTTTAATCTTTATTTGAATAAAATATTCAAACTAAGATTATATGATAATTAATATAAATAAATCATAATGTTTATTTAATTAATTAAGAAATGAATACGAAAAGATGATTAAATAAACTTATTTATTTAATCGAAATGAAATAATGAACAATATAAATAAATTATTTAAATTTATTTATACATAGATGGAATTCGAAGATTTAATTAAATATTAAAAATATTTAATTAATTACCGCACAATGTGATGTGACCATTTTAGGTGTATACAAACCTTTGTGGGTGGTATTGCATTTTTGATATGTTTTTCTTCTAGAAATTCAGATCCAGGCTGCATTGTTTAGTCCTTAAAATACATCAAGACAATCATTACCTTATATTGTGTCACTTTGATATACTGTGGGATAGTACTCTATTTCAATTTCATTTAGATATGATGGCCAACTCCTTATTCTACTTTTTTTTGTTCATGTTTGTTGATCTCGTAGCTTCCACAAAGTATGCAAGTTTCATCATTTCATCTTCGCCCATTTCTAAATGTAATAGACTTTGGGTTGTGTACCTAATTTTTTTTGAACATTCACCTAATGTAAGATTTCTTCTTTGTCAAATTCATATTCATCTTTAGAGTCAAATCAACTGCTATCTCCTAGCATATGCATTGTTAGTTTGACTCTCTCAATTTTTGTTGTGATGGATTGAGTTGCTTGCTCTAGCATGGTCTTCCTAATATGACATCACACTGTTGTATTTCCCCTTCCATTGTATAATTGCATATAAAACATTAAGCTACTTCTCAACTATTACAATTTTGAATTTTTCTGATCCAATAATATTCCCACAGGAGTAATTATTTCATGATCCTAACCCCTTTCATACTTTGTTTGGTAGTGTGTTCATTCCTGACCCTGTGTCAAAATGTGTTTGATTCTTGAAATAAATGTTTCTCCAAACTTTTTTGGATACTTTGGGTATCACATCCTTTCCTTATACCATTGTAGAATTAATCAAAGATACTAACTGCGACAATAAATTGGCTTCATTATTATTTTTGATGTTTTTGTCTCTTTTTACTGTTGATATGCCCATTCTTACTATTGTACTGACTGTTGTTTTATTTCTTGTTGGATCCATCCTTTCTGATTTGACTGGTCATTAATAGCTTTGACAACCTCATTGCATTTTGCATCTGTTGTTGCTCTACCAACATATCTAGTTCTTTCTCCTTCTTGCCCTCATGACTGCCAACAAATATTCATATTCTTCTTTTGCCTCTATTTCATCCTTGTTGGCTGATATAGTCTTTGAACAATCTTCTTCATCATTGTCAATTGGACCAGAGTCTGTACATAACTCAAAACTTTTTCTGGTGCTTAAGGACCTACTTTGCAATATGCAACCATATATTACATTTTCTGCATTGTATTATAGGTCTATCTCCCTTATTCCTTCGGAGAGGTGTCCTTGGACCTTTCTACAACTATTATTATTACTCACAATGTATGGTTTCATTGATTTGAATTCCCTCCAGTTGAGGGTGTTTTTGGTGCCATCAGACATTGTTTGTACATTTTGTAAATGAGAATCTACTAGTATCATGTGTCTTTAGATTGCAGCTCACTCTCAAACATTGCCTGTCCATTTTATTTTCATGTTAAACATTTACTTGTATTATGTGTCTTCGTGCTCTAGGTCATGTAATATTCCATGAATATTTATCCTCTCTGCCTCTTTCCCTTTAGCATTATATATTCCACTTTTGTCTATTTTCTCCCCCTTATTTGGCTTCATACTAGGGTAAGTATTTGTCTGAGTTTTGATTGGTCTTCATTCTCTTCATTACTTTGGTTTTGTGCGTGTTGTTGCCATTCTAAATTCAACATTCTTTGTTATGTATCTTGATACCTATCTGTAGGCTCTCCACAAATACCTTATGTAATCCATTTGTAGAATATTTCTACTTTAGTTCCTCATTAAGTAGATCTCCTTACATTTGGATTTGGTGCAGTTTTCTTCATAATTAGTCTTTAATAATTGGTCGGTACTTCCCTTGTTTTAGATTAGTCATTTCCTTTTGTTCAATATTTTGAAATCCGTGTGCCCTTTTTAAAGTCGTTATTTATGTTTCATCAAGTTCCCTTTTGGTGGAACAAGGGAATGTGAAGGTTGAAAAGGTAATGCCTAGAAGTTCCTCCAAAATCTTAAGGAAAAGGGGACAATAATACATCTATAAATAATATATATTATGAACCAAACATTACATTCAAAGTAACTTAGTAAATTTAGCTATAAACAAATTTGGTGTAAACATCGAGCTACTGATTATTAGTAGCAAAAAATATTAAAAAAAAATACGATGATACATCACTCGAAAGTTCCTCATGATTGGTAGTCTAGTACCACAACTCACTGGTACATCAAAAGTATTCCTTGCTCTAAATACCACACTCCTCAAATAGAAAGATTGAAACTTGAGATTGAGTTGCACACAAAATATTTAATTGTGTTCTCATGCAGAAAAAAATATTTTTGATGTAGACATGAAACTCCTTCCAGCTTTACACAAAAAGGAAAATGCTTATACACATTCTTTTTTTAGAAGTTTAGTTCATTAAATTATGATGAATGTATATGATAGAAAATTGGAAATTGATAGGTTGAGGGTTGAATCTTTTTTCTAATACATTTTGAAGTGTTAATTTGGGATTTTTTTACTTGTTGTTAATGGGGGAAAGTGTAGAGGGAAGGAAGATTGAGAGTGTTGAAGTGCAACAGAACACTTGCTTCCAAATGAATCAAACTTAAATATGACTGGGCCACAAAAATGCATTTGTTGATAGAGCTTTTCAAATGTCTTATTGTAAGATTTTCATGGCACTTGTCTAATTGCATGGAATGGGAAATCAATGGAGGAAATTTTATATTGGTGCCTATCTAGAATATATAATCCAAGTCATTATCATGGAATGTCCATGACAAGCTTTTCTAATGGCACACTTACATTGATTTGTTGTGTAGTCATAGAATTTTGAGTGTTACTAGTTTGTGTTTCCTGGAAACAAATTTGATCGCTGGTCTACCGCTGTTATTGGATATTTAAATTTTCATTTCACACAAAAGGTTGAGCCTTCTCTACATAAATTTTTGGTGGGATGATCTTTAAATCAATAGTAATTGTTGCTCATTTAATGTGATGTTAGGAGGGAAATATTAGAATTAGGTATTGCTTTGATGATTAGTCATGCATTTGACATTTGTTGCATTTTAGGAACAAACAGGGAATGGTAAGAAATGTACCCTTGCCTTCCTCATTTGGTAGGGACTCACATCCTATGGTTAAGGAATGTAGACTCAACCTCAAACATTTTCCTATTTTCTGTTCCAAGTTTTAGGGACACTTGGGGGATTTGTCAACATCCCTTGAGTTGTCCTGGTGATGGGTAGTCATCTGTCTTCCATTGTATATACTATCTTAGTTTGTGAAGGTTTAAGTAGATCTCTAAATATTAATTTGCCTTCCGTCAATCACAGTAAATTTTTGGTGTCTTGTTATTATAACAATGAATATACTTTTTGTTCAAAACTAAAAGGCATGGTGCAAATTCATTTGAAATTTGAAAATTATGGTACATAATTTATTATAATGATATTATTCTTGGCATGTGCATGATAAATGTCTTCTACAATTATTTTTATAAATATTGTGGCTTGTGAAGATTTGTTATCTTAGTTAACTTCTTTTCTTGATATTTTAGTTATGGTACTGTAATTGCAATGTTTTGTTTCAGGGTTTTAGTAGGGACTAGATGAGCTTGTTTTGAAACTCTAAGGCCATTATCATATAGTCTTCTTGTAGAGCTAATTCATCATGTTCGGTTGGACCTTTCACTTTCTCAAGTATTTTTTTTCTAACTTTATTTTTAGTATTTTAGTAATTTTCACTTTTCTAAAGTATGCTTTTGTGTTTAGTACAATTTATTTTTGCATCAGAGTGATTTTTCTCCCCTCTCCCCTCTCCCTATTTGTATGTTACTTTGTCATAAAAAACATATTAAAATATTTACTGTTGATGATCATAAAATTATTTTTAAAAAAATTCTTGTGACTTTTTCAATTATACCTTCATGTTCATCTTAAAAAACTCAAATCTAGGCTTTTGGAGGATCAAAAATAAGATGTATTTTTATGTTTCTTATGCTATAATTGGATATATGCTTACATTAGATGATTGTAAAGTTTAGGGTAGTTTTGAAGGTCATTACCAAGTGGGAAACTAATTTAGTGTATCAAAGTAATTTTTCTCCTCTCCCTATTTGTTTGTTATCTTTGTCATAATAAATACATTTTATAGGATCTACTGTTGACAATCATACAATTCTTTTTTAAAAAAATCTTGTGCCTTTTTTAATTGTACCTTCCATGTTCATCTTAAAACACTCAAATCTTGGATTTTGGATGATTGAAATAAGATTTATTTTTGTGTTTCTTATGCTCTAATAGGATATATGCTTACATTAGATGATTGTAAAGTTTAGGGTAGTTTTGAAGATTACCAAATCTAGGATACTATTTTGGTGTATGAGATCTTCCTTGTGGAAGCCCACAAGGGTCTTATTTTTCTCATTTATCTTATATGTTGTTCAAAAAGGCATAAATTTCTCCCCCTTAAAGACTCAAACTTTTTTCTTCTCTATTGATTACACATGCCTTCATTCATACAACCTACTCAGGTTGTATCATTAGGTACACTCAAGTTTTATAAAATATTCATTTATTCTTGCTACGTTAAAACAAAAAACTTTGTTTTCTATGTTTGCAATATGATGCTTTAGTTGAAGATTTGTAAATCATTTCCAAGGGTTATGGCCATTGTGTTGAGATGTGGACTCATAGAATTGACAAGCCATTTTTTTCCTTGGACTCAAATTTGGTGCGAAAATTTAGTGCAGACTTGGAAAACCAAAAAAATCATTAAAAAATAGTGAATTTAATAAAAAACTAACTATATTGCATCTCATATCCAAATAAATTTAGACACACAAAATAATCAGTTGGATCTACCATACATGTGTAGACAACAAAATAAATAAAAAATGACGTGAATAGTATACTTGGATTCTAATACAAAAGAAAAATTGTTTTGATATCCTTAAAATTGTTTTTTTGGTACACATCACAAACAATGGATTTCAAAATCCATCCTAATGGTACTAGCAAAAAAATACATAAAAAATCAAACTAAGATTGAGAGAAGCCACTCATCCAACATTAGCTTCAAGTTATTGGACCATGCACCCCTTTGAGTATGTCAAAAAAGCAAGTGCAACCATTCTATCCTTAGAGATCTAATCAAATAGAGAATCATACTCCAACTTAATGGGGGATAAATCTTCGATTATTGCTAAAACTCTCTTGTGGTGGAGGCATATGTTGTAATGCATGTATACAAGGTCATTGAACCTTTTCATTAACAACCTACTACACTTTTGGAGTGTATGTTTTCAAACATAGTCCAATTGCACTCACAACTTGAAGTTCTACATGGCTGGCTCAAAACTTGGATGACACTTTTCTAAGGATTAGGCACTGAGTGCAGAAATTCTCCCACCATGCATATTAAGGATAACTATTTCCACAATTGGGGTAGGTTTAGTAGGATTGAATCAACATAAATAAACTAATTCAAAAATCCAAGAACTTAACTTCAATGATTTGATAAACAAACCTTCAATGACTATTAGCATTCCTTGTAGCCATGCTTATGGGAACTGTCAAAAAAAACTTGAGTGGCAGACCTCTTTTTCTAACTGTGATCATTATTTTGGATGCCCCTTATAGGGTTCTAAAACATAACAATAAATCAATATATGTTCATTTGGAAAAACAAACTCCAATATGACTGTCCACGTAGCAATTTAGGCCTAATAAGGCTTGAACTAGACAAGGTTTATTGAATCTTCTATGTTCAGGTTCAAGCTCACTTACTCAATGCTTCAAATAGCCTTTGTTTGACCTGTTAAAGCTTTAAAATCCATTAAAAGTCCTTTTCCATGTGTATTTTTGCAAACCCTAGGTCTTAGGCTTCTTAAAACTTTGTTTTAGCAGACTGAGACACAAATTTACATTCAAAGCTTCAACTCTTTGCACATATGCCTTCACCTTATGGTCTATAACCTTTGAAATATGAATCTATATGCAACAAGGAGTTTACACACCAAAAATTGAGATCTTTCACTAGATTAAGTAGAAGAAACACAAATTCTAAAGCCATTGTTTACCCTAACAGGGGTTTTGACTTGTCTGCAATAAAATTACAATATCTTCCTTCATACTTGATAAAAATGAATGAAACAAACTGGAAAATGAAATAGAATCATGGATTTATCCATTCCCATGACTTCCCCTAATGACTGTACTTATTCAGGCCGTGGTGATTCCATAACAGTGGTTTACAATTTTGGCCAAACCGACACCGAAATTTATTATTTTTAACTAAATCTTCACATTCGGGCACCTATAGCAGCCAAACTGTGAGGGAATTTTGAAGATGGTGCAAACTAGAGCCCTCATCAAATTTTGTCTCAGGATTCTAAACTATTTTTCAAAATTTTGAATCAAATTGCACTTTTTTCCATCTCCCAATTTAAAATAGATTTTTCAAAAACAACATTTTAAAAAGTGACGACAATCGTATAACGATAGCTTTTTTCCATGAATATAAAATTCTAATTTTTCTTAAATTTAGATTTGTGTAACTCTAATATCTAGTGCTTCCACTTGGTTAGATAGATTTTATTAATATTTTTCCTTTAATCAAGTTTCAAAGTCAAACTAATTGAAGAACGGCCAATACACCGATCAGATAATATGTAACTATTTTTGTATATGTCAAAAATTTTATTTTATTTTTTGTTGATCAAGGACCTCCTACTAACTGGTGCACTCATATTTTTTAATTTTTTTTTATAATCTTCTATTTTTCCACATGTAAAGAACAAAGAAATTCATTTTCGATGAAAAACCTATGTTTAATAAAACTTAAAAAACAAATACATAACAAAACCAAAACATATTAAAATTATATTCATTGATAGCTTGTTCTGAGGAATACCATAATCATTTGAAATGAAGTTTAAATGAATTCATTTGATCCCCCAAAATCTAAATCAAAAGTGATTTTTTTATCAGCATTTTGATGGGTGTAAAGGAGATTCCGTTATAGGTATGGTTTAAAACTAGTGGGGTTCTATCCAAGGGGGTTTGATCTAAGGTGGTTCAATCAAACCCTCTTTAATTGGAATCCTTTAAATGGAACTATTTAAGGCTTAAAGCATTATATTTTCTTAAAATATGTGATTTAAGCAAAAATCAGGATCTCCTCAAAATTGTAAACTAGTATTATGACAACACCGCATACCACTTGGAAACACGTGACTTATCAAAACACATAATTTTGCATATAAAAACAAGGCTCCAAAGCTATAATGAGCAGATATGAAGTGTTTGAACTCATAAAATGATACAATGACCAAGTAAACACAATATATGTTTCCAAAATCTGCTACAAATGACAAGAACCTAATTTTAGCTCTCAAAACAAAGGTTTAAACCATGAAAGGTTGCCAAGCTTTCTAATAATTTTAGGGTAACAAACAAGGCTTGAAACAATCAAACCTTCTACTATTTAGGTAAGGTTGCTAGACCTAGGTAGGTGAACCCTTCTTGAACAATGCAGCTATCTATGATTATCCTTCGATGTGCTTTGTCCAATAATGGCAGATAACAAGGAACAAAATGAAACCAAACTTGATAACTACCTTCTAATCTAAATCCTAGAATGCTTAATTAAAAGAGATTGAATGAATTCAAATAATGAAATTGCAGAGACCAGTGCTTTATTGGGTATGTGGAGTCAAACGAAATAGAAGTGGGCAACTTATTCTAGCAGAAAATCAAATTGCAAGCATATGATCTGTTCATAACTTGTATAAACAATGCAATATTATGACTACTGAGCTCTTCTTTAATAATCTAGATGAATCTTCCTGATTACTGTGATCAATGAAAAGGATTTAATCCTTACTTGAGAGAACCAGTTAATTGATCACACAAATGCAACAAATGTGCACAGATAAACTGAAAATAAACGTGTTATTCCAATTTAAAAAACCAGAAAAAATCAAATTGAAGATAGATTTAGCAATACTTTCCAATAAGCTTAACAGACAATTGATACCAAAAATAACCTATCACACCAGCTAAATTTCATTGAAACCACCATTTGAAAAAATGCACATAGTCTCTGATAAGAGAAAAATTATTTTACTGTAGCCATTTCTAACCTACAATCTATGATCTAAAATCTGATCCTAATCTCATCCTCTTCAAATACAATCTGGGTGCATATTTATACACCAGCATTCAAGAAACAAATCGCTTCGAAGTCCATGTCGGCCACTGTAGAAATCAGGCTCAGATTCATGTCGGCCAGCAATGGTATTTTAGAAAATTTCACATGTGTCAGCCACATGATTTTGAAATTTTGTTTTTAGCAGTAGAACAATCAGCCAGACAACATATCATCCTGCCGAAGGCAATTCAAACGCTTCATCCCCACTCTATAATTTGCATTCACTGTAGCAATCTGGGTCGGTGAGACGTCACAAAGATTTCATATGTCCCTGAGAAGCATTCTGTCATATTTACACTTGCTAAGACATAGGAAAAATCATACCGATGTGCTCCCCTGTTCCTCTGATGTGTCATTGTGACACTATGTTATCGGGGAGACAACATATTGAACTCACCTCATCAGGCCGAAAGATCCTTGTTACTTCCAAGTCGCTGAGACACAAGAGGTCTCTCATCGAACTGCATATTTCATTTTATCCACTTTGCCATAGCACATAAGTATTGGGGTGACCATATACCGAGACCAATATGTCAAGCCGAAAGGCATTCACTTTTGTTTCACAGTCACCATGACAAGGAAACACTTACTCCAAAAACCATCTCCCATCCGCTTTCGCTAAGACAATGCAGTGTCAGGGAGAAGTCACATAGATCGTTCCAAGTTTCACCAAGAGCCATCTGTAATACTTCATTTCGTTGTGACCAACCAAATGTCTTGCCGATGAATGCCCACCAAGAGAGCCGCTATAACACCAGACTATCAGGGAGACCTCCTACAGAGAGTTCCTCACTTCACTAAAAGTCACCTGAGATCACCAAGAGAGGGTAACATTTACATCGAAAGCCATATACTCACTCTGTCGGCAAGACTGAGACACTCACCAAGACATAATATCGATAGCCAATCCTACGCTGATAAAATTCCACATGCCAATTTGAGTTCCCCATATGTTGTTTGGTGAGACAAATTGATATCGCTGAGACCCTACACCGAAAAGAAAACCTTCACCCAAAGGAATCCACCAAAACCCTATCGGCAAGACCCAACCCCTTCGCCATGACCTCCTGCCACAAATCAAAACATATGTTGAAGAGCCCCCCCCATGGTCGTTGAAACAATAGAAATATCTTCCCAATAAGAAACAAACGTTTGTCAACAAAAAACGGATTGGGGAGACCCAATTGCAGTCACGCCAATACACCTGAAACAAAAAATATTAGTAGAAAAATACAGTGGGTTAGGGAGACAATGGGAGACCTATGTCGATATGAACTAGAATGAAAAATATGCATGACCCAATGGATTCAATGGGATAATATGGCAAGAATGGGTGAAATATGCATATGGTAGGACCAAATCTAGAAATTTATGAGAGAAAATATGTGTAAAAACATCAAATTTTACAAACTCTAATAGTGGTTTCTCTGGGATGGAATAATAACCACAAAGGATCCAAAATCTTAGGTGAGCAGAGTAGATGCAAAATGATGAGCAGTGAGCAGAAATGGAATGAATGGCAATGGAAATGAATGTAGAGAATGCAAGATGGAAGTGAAATGGATGCAAAATGAAAGTGAAATGGAGATGGATGAAAACCTAAACTATTGTGCATGGAGAATAATTTTAAAGAGGATAAGCAAGAGTTGTCCATGCACTGGCAACCCTTAATCCTCTGTGTTTCAACTTGACCTGTTCTGAGCTGTTACAATCTAAAACTCAAACCACCTTCCCCTATCAAATACCTGATTTTGTCTTGATTTTATCAAATTCTTTTTGAAGATACTCATGCAATCTTTCCTCTCAATTGCTGCAAGTTCAGTATCATCATGCTCAGTTTGGCCCAAAATCCCAATACCATCCTATAGTTCAAATTTTTCAACATATTGGGACAAACCCCTGTTATTTTCAATACACAAAATGCATGCATATGAAATACAACCTTTTACATTATTTCTCTCACTATTATGAATTTTGAAACATTCTTTTAGCTGTATTGAAAATTCACCATCAAAGCATTTCTCTTGAGAATCAAAAAAAATTGTCATATCAATGATGTCTGAAACAAACATATCTGAAACATGTTGCACCTCTTTGACACTAGCATTTGGATACAAAACTAGATCATGACTAACATCCTCAATGCTATGCATATGTGAAGCAATCAGATCTAGAATTCTATCATTCTTGGCACATAAATAAACATTGTTTCCATATGAGTTAGGAACTTCAAAATCACATACCTTATCCTGAGTGGACACAAACATGTGGCCAACTTCAAAGGTTTCACCATCAACTTGAGAAATGCACTGAGAATCACATGAATTATTGCACAAAAAACTTTCACTATCAAAACGAATGCAAACTGGACAAAGGGCTTCAAGACAACCTTCATTTGTATATCTCTAATACTCAAGAGTCAACAAATCTGAAATTTGCTCACCGCTAAGCAAACAAGTTTCCACATTATTACAGTCACACTCATCACTTTTGTCATCATCAAAAAGAGGTCCAAGGTCATCAAAGAATGAGAAAACAGGAACATTACCAGCATAGACATTTGTTCCATAATTTGATGCATCACTTTGTTTGTCTAAAAATATCTTTTCCTTATCATCAAATGGATCTAAAAATACTTGAAGTTTATTCCTAGGCATACCTTGGAAAAACATCATCTAACCCTCTTTCAAAACTTCATCATGCAATGGCCCAGAAAATTTTTGGAAACCATTCTCAAATTTACAAACCTCTTCTTCATCGAATGTATCTTCATAGCTTTCAACAACAGTTGGAGGTATTGTACATTTACTATCAACATTTCACATTGCCTCTTCATCCTGATCTTCATAAGAGGTAGTAGAATCCTCTTGATGCATATCAAAATCCATAGGTGAATCTTCAAAATCTGAATATTCATTGGATCCCTCACAATACACACTGCTTTCCCTGTCACAATCTATTATGCCAGAGAGATATCTTGTACCTTCATCTTCATTATGCAAGCTATCACAAGAATCATACTTGCACATATCCCATCTTCTATTGGATGCATTGATTGATCAATTTCTCTATATTCATCAGAAATACAATCATTGGAATCCATATTGATAGTGTTCTCATACCTTTTCTCCCCCGTGGCATCGATGATTTTATTCACTACATCAAAGGCATCCTGTATTGATGATTCAAGCCAATAGGCTGATTCAGGCTCCCATGCTCTTACAAATTTCTCAACAAACATGGCCCTTGTTGGCCTATAACGAGAAGGTATCTACAAACAGATATCTATCATTCTATTGTACAAAGACCCCAAATCCTCCCCATCATACATCCTTATGTTAGAAAATGCTTCCAAGGGAGAAAATTTGCACTTTGATTCTGTGATGGAGTCCTGGCTTCGAGTATACTCATCTTCTTCTACTTCAAATTGTTGATTATGGCACAAATTTTGCTGCATATTCTGATTAGTATCTCTATCTTCATCAATGATGTCACAATTATTATCTTCATATCTTTTCCTTTCTACAATATCAGCCCATTCAACTAGTTGATCTACAAAAATTGGTATGTATGATTCAGGCCAATATACTGGGTTTGGCTCATACACCTTCATGAACTACAGAATGATGTCAGACCTACTAGGTGGGAATCTAATAGGTATTTTCCCACAAATATTCATCATTTTGTGGAGCAAAGAGTGCCCAGATTCTCCTCTATATCTCCTTATACCAAGAAAGTCATCCAAAATATTTTTGAAATATTCATCAGATTGTTGGTTTTGATACATACCATGTTGTAGATTCTAACTGACATCTCCAAGTGGGCAAGAGTTATGCTGCACTTGACACTAATCACATTGACATTGTATTTGACACTGATCACATTAGCACTCTTGATAACTTTCCAATCTTTGTCTAGGAGAGACTGGATAAGCACTCACTTGCTTTGATGGCTGGGATGAATAACTACTCTATTGTGCATGATACGCACTTCCACCACTGTAAAAATTTCCAACTGTACTACCATGTGCATGAGGGGACCAATACTTTCCTATATTTTTGTATTCATTCATTCCATACACATATTCCATTCTTCAAAAATTTTAGAGTCACCACCTAATTTTCCAAAAGTAGGAAAATAATTCTTTCTGATCCTCTCCCCAGCAGAGTCGCTAATTTGTTAGCTCTCAAAAATGCAAGTTTAAACCACGAAAGGTTGCCAAGCTTTCACAACATTTTAGGGTAACAGAACAAGGCTTGAAATAGTCAAACCTTCCTCTCTTCAGGTGTTGCTAGACCTAGGCGGGTGAACCTCTCTTGAACAATGCAGGCTTATCTTATGATTATCCTTATGATGTGCTTTGTCCACAATGGCAGATAACAGTGAACAAATGAAACCAAACTTGATAACTACCTTCTAATCTAAATCCTAGAATGCTTAATTAAAAGAGATTGAATGAATTCAAATAATGAAATTGCAGAGACCAGTGCTTTATTGGGTATGTGGAGTCAAACGAAATAGAAGTGGGCAACTTATTCTAGCAGAAAATCAAATTGCAAGCATATGATCTGTTCATAACTTGTATAAACAATGCAATATTATGACTACTGAGCTCTTCTTTAATAATCTAGATGAATCTTCCTGATTACTGTGATCAATGAAAAGGATTTAATCCTTACTTGAGAGAACCAGTTAATTGATCACACAAATGCAACAAATGTGCACAGATAAACTGAAAATAAACGTGTTATTCCAATTTAAAAAACCAGAAAAAATCAAATTGAAGATAGATTTAGCAATACTTTCCAATAAGCTTAACAGACAATTGATACCAAAAATAACCTATCACACCAGCTAAATTTCATTGAAACCACCATTTGAAAAAATGCACATAGTCTCTGATAAGAGAAAAATTATTTTACTGTAGCCATTTCTAACCTACAATCTATGATCTAAAATCTGATCCTAATCTCATCCTCTTCAAATACAATCTGGGTGCATATTTATACACCAGCATTCAAGAAACAAATCGCTTCGAAGTCCATGTCGGCCACTGTAGAAATCAGGCTCAGATTCATGTCGGCCAGCAATGGTATTTTAGAAAATTTCACATGTGTCAGCCACATGATTTTGAAATTTTGTTTTTAGCAGTAGAACAATCAGCCAGACAACATATCATCCTGCCG
>VDFB02220667.1:0-16754 GCA_007258455.2 Sequoia sempervirens | reverse complement strand
CTACATAAACGCATCGCTTGCTACGCTAGAGCTATCAAAAGTCTTCTTAGACGCAACAATTCTTCAAACAGCATGAACGATTACAAGCACAAAGTCTTGTAGATCATCCAACAAAAGTGTTAATAGCACGAACGATTACAAGCACAAAGTCTTGTAGATCCTTCAACAAAGTATCCAAGAGTATGAATAATTACAAGCACAAAGTCTTGTAGATTATCCAACAAGAACATGCAAGAGCATGAATGATTATAAGCGCAAAGTCTTATAGATCATTCAACCAATGATAAAAGAAATACAATGCAATCTAAATAACGAATGTAACACAAAGTTTACATCAACTACTTAGAGTCTTTCAGATTCCTCGAACTAATCACTACCAAATCAGATCAACTTACAAAAGTATCGAATCCAATGCAAAGTTTGGCTTGCAATCCTTTTCTTTATTGATTGAATCTCATTCACAAAGCATGAACGCAAAGTTTCACAAGTTTGCTTACAAAAGGGCAAAGACTTCGCTGGTAAAAGGCTAAAAGATAATTACAATGAAAATCCTTCACATTATATAGAAAGAGGGAAGCAAAAGAAGGAAAGAGATTGAGAAAAGGTCAGGGAGAGTTAGGTGAGCCATTTAGAAATTCACCAACTTGACCAAAGTCAAAGCGTAATTTGTTTTGGAAATGTTACGATTCGAATTTGGTGTAATTACAATTACAAAATGACATTTGAAAATGTCGAGAAATATTTACAAGATGCATAATGGGATGCACCGGAAATGTCTAACACTGGAGAATCGGGGGCCGCTTCACGTCTCTTTGCATTGGGTGCGGAAGTCTTCAAATTTCCTCCTAGTCTCCCTCGGCATCTAACTTCTCTTATCCGGGACTCAACCTGTAACCACAATGGTGTGAATTCTCATGACGATCTCATGGCGATGAGGAACCTTTTGCATCTACCGTGATGCGCCTTCGTGTTGTCCAATGAGCCTAGTATCAAAATGATGTTCAACTAAGCCTTTCGAGAAGTCTGAACTGCCGATCAAATTGCGGATGCGGCTTCCTTTGAAGATCGTGATATTTCGCGGGTCGGTAGGAAGATACGATTGTCTTCAAGAAGTTGACCAGGCAACTCTCTGATACTTTTGTCAAGAATGTTGCAATGCCCGTCGACATCTTCCTGTACTTGGTGAAGATCTTCAATGAGGGATTGAACCACTTGAATCCTGTGTTTCAGTGATTCTTTTACCTCTACAAACTTTTCTTTGTCGGGAATTACCCCAACCTCCACCAATTTGCTGAGCTTTACCTGTTTCATTTCCGACCATGACAACAGGCATTTTTCCATGTTCCCACGCCCGAGTACATCCTTTTCTTTATCAAGCTCTGTGGTGATCTTGGCCAACAAGGTAGTTTTCTCGTCCGCAACCATTATAATCTGAGACCCGTGTTCAATGATCTTCTCAACAAAATCATACAACACCCTACCTTTGGAGGCGAATTTCTCAGCTTTCTTGACAGCTGGGTCTTCAATACTTACCACTGTCAGCGGTTGTGCATTACTTGGAGAACCGGCAAGTCTCTTTACAACAGTGGCATAATGCTCTGCCCTCTGTTTGTACATGTTACGAGATTTCTCAACTTTGTCCAGCCTTCCTGCCAAGATATCCAAAGTGACTTGCGCATCGGCTTTTGCACTTTCGTTGGTAACCTTGCCAAGCTGGACCTTTGTTACTGTGTAGTCCTCCATATTGACATCACCTTCTTGATTCGGTGGTATGCCAATTTCAGCATACTTGTGGCCAGACTTATCAACATTTAGCCTCGAGTATACTTTTGCCTTCTTCTTCCCTTTGGCCTTTGGAAGAACTATATCTTCAAGGTCGAGCTCCTCTGGAGAAATCATTTGCTTTTTACGCTTCGACACTTGAGATATTAGCCAAGGAGGAAGAAAAGAAGTGTGAACTTCTGGATTTATCGGCTGTCGGCCGCCATTACTAATTCTCCTCGAATTTATATTGTCACATCTGAACTCACCATTGGTATCGTGGACAATTGGAGAAGTGTTTGTCATCGGGCGTTCTCAGAAGTTGACACATTGAGCTGATCACGCATTGACTCATTCATGAAATGATTGAATTCGTTCTCGGAAGTGATATCATACGTTGGCGAAGACAAGCTAGGAATGGATGATGGTGGGCTTGACAGTATATCAACCGTATGGATGCTTGTCACTGAAGGAGTATCAAGCTGGGTTGATGCTGCAGGGATAGGGGATATCTCGGCTGCAGGAATGCTTGTGGTAGGAATAGGTGACGAGGGAACAGGAGGTGGAGGAGTTCTTGACTCAAGAGGGGTATGAGGAACGTTTGAAGTCACGGGCGATGATGTTCTGTGGATTTCCTCAACTACGTTCTCGGGAGGAGAAGTAGTTATTTCTTCATCATGCTCGGGTTCCTGTTGATCACCCTCTTGTCTCTCTGATTCTGGCTCACCTTCGAAGTCACCTTCAGATCCTCGTAATCTTCATCGACACTTGCTCCACTTTTAGAAACCTTCTAAGATCTGGAGTTCCGCTTCATAACTTTTCATCTTCGCCGATTGGTCGCCAGCTATCTTCTTTCATCGGAATTCATTCTCCGGGATGGGCTTTTTACCCTTAGAGCGAGATGGGTGAGATTCCGTCATTTCTGCCTCTTGGACAGTCTGGGTATCTTTCTTGCCAACAGTGAACTTGATCCTAGGGCCTCTCCGCGAAGAAGTGGGAACGGCCGCTGACTTGTTTTTGTCGCAGAGTTCTTGCTGTTGGCGAGCTTCTGCCTCGGACTCTTCTCCTTCTGAGTCTGTCCTGAAACTTTTCATTGTATGACCATGTTTGTGTAACCATTCTTCTGTGTTGGCTATGATTGGTCTCAGCCTTTCTCTCATGCTGGTGACCTCTTTCCTAGACCACTGTATTGCAGGCAACGGCCTCTTAGCAATGCCTTGCTCATCATAGACAGCGTTCATGATATCACCTGGATCCTCAAAATCCTCTGGTAGGTCAGCGATACCAAGATCTCTAATTTGTTGAACTATTAATCTGCAATAGTCCATTTTGCGAATGGCTTCTTCTATCTCGCATAATCCAATCTGTGATGTCTTCAAAATGGTAACTTATGTTGGTAATCTTTTGCAACTTCTTTCCTCGACATCCTAGACAAAATCAAACCTATACCAGAGGTTTTGATGGTCATGATCTCGATCTCAAAGATAGACAGACTTTAGCTTTTTATGCAGTTTGATAGTATATCTCACATGGTCAAGGAACTTGAATCCACGCTTGTGGTTGCTTCTTCGTTCTTTCTGCACTGACATCAGCTGTCTGCATGTTTCCATGAGAACCCACTTATCCGAAGGATAACGTGGTAGCATGTAGGGACAACCGGTGTAACAACCTACTCTCAAGTAAGTAAACGCTGGGAATTGGAGAAAAATACATCCAACTTTACTTACCACCTTATAAGCCTCATCAGACACTCTTCTTCTTTCCAAAGCTGGATCAAAGTTGAAGAGTAAGGGCGCAAAGAAAGCATCGCGGACCACCAAAATGATGAAAGCTCTTTAGTCTAACCGATAGAAATATTCGGTGACACGTGTACCATCATTCACCTTGTGGTGATAGGACCTAGAATTGTCTCATCACACCGCCGCCAAGACACCGTAAGAAGTCATGTAGAACTTTAATGTAGAAGGAGCATTAATCAACTGCTCGTGCATCTCATCACTGATTTGTTTACCCCAGTCAATATGCACCTTCTGCCTCCTTATGATCCTGATGTACTCATACATCCAATCGTGAAAGGTGGATGATTCCGGCAAACCCTTCACTCTGCTCAGAAATGTGATCATATCCTTGACGTCATCTTTGAAGTCACTTCTCAGGAGTCCTTTTGGCCATCTAGAAACAGACGATCTAGGCTTTTTGAGCCATTGAGTATTTATCAACTGTTTGGCTTTATTGGGATCAGCATCGAAAATCTCATGTGCTTTTGATATAGAAATGTCAATATATTTGTCCATGTGAGGAACCTTGAAGATGATGTCAAAGAAATCGGGGTCGAGTCTTAGAATCTCATGCCCGGAAGAGTCGATCACACTTCTGCTTTCTCGGATGTAATGAGACGCAACTTGAAGAACAAACTCAGTATTGTGCGCAGCTGTGGGGAACATCGCCACCAAGTGGAGATTGCTGTGTACGATTGCCCTCATTGAATCAGGGAGAGGCTTCGTCTTTGTCAACTTTGCGAAGTCAACCAAGTCTTGATGGCCAACTTCTGTATCCTTTATTTCTTCAACTTTCGAAAGCACCATAGTTGGCGGATAAATGCCTTGATATTTGTACTTCATCTTGCTTTTTGCTTTCGAAGAAGAAGGAGGCTTCGTAGCAGTCATCAAAAGAAACTGGAACACTGAGCACTCTTGACTTGACAATCTCTGAGAGTAGAGTGCAATTCGTCTAGCCAGAACAAACACCAATTGTTAGGGGACATAGGAAAGCGTGAAATGAGAATGAGGGCGGAAAAGCATGGAGCGGATGGCGAAGCACGCAAAACGATGCACGAATGCGGAAAAATGAAGCTCAGGAATGCACTGGTAAAAAATGAAGTTCATTTGGAAAGATCTAGGAAAAGACTGAAAAAAGTGTAAGGGCGCTAAAATTCAGCGCCCTTACATTCTGAGAAAAATTGCTTTTGGTGTAAGGGCGCTAAATTTTAGCGCCCTTACACTTTCCAGTGTTAGGCAATTTTGGTTAACTTTGAAATGTCATGGCGCTTAATTTTAGCGCTTTTGCAATTTTGGCAATTTTTTGAAGATGTAAATGCAGTGAGGAATGGCGAAGGCGCTTGAGCTTTAGCAAAGGCAATGTTTGGTTAACTTTGAAAGCTTTCGAAATCATCTCCATCCTATTACATTTTCATTCAAAGGTCAAAGGAATTCTTTTTCACAATGGCGAATCTTTCCAATGTTTACCAAAACGAATGAAGAACTTTTGACAAAGATATCTCAACATGAACATGGCGGGTAGATAGAAGTTATCAAGTGATAATGCGCACAGAGGAGAAAGGTAGAAAGAAATGCGTATGAAAGATAAGGGAAGAAACGCGTATGGGAAGAAATAAACGCGAATGTGTAGGGTGAGAAAATAGAAATGAAAAGAAGGAATGAGCATCGAAATGAACACGCACAGAGGAGAAAGATGCATTTAAAATAATGAATGAGGGTTCCATCGCGTATGAAGGAGAAGAAAAATGCGAATGAAGAAGGGAGGACGTGAATGGAAAGAACAAAAACGAATATAATGAAAGACGTGAATGTAAGAAACAAAAACGCGTATGCTAATCATGGACATATACAAATGAAAAGACAAAACCAAATGAAAGTCTTACCAGGGCAAAACGCGAAGCTTGTTGAAAAGAAGAATGGCGAAACTCCAAAAAACGTGATTTGCAGTTTAAGTGCAATTCGCCCAGCAAGAGAGAAAAGAGGACAAAATGAAAAGCAAACAATAAAATGGCGAACTCATTCACTTAATTGCAAATGAAAATTAAAAACCTAACTCAAGTCGTGCAATAAATTTAGGCACGAAAAGTGGCACGATTGACGAAAAACGCGAAAACGTGAAGAAACGTGCCAGAGGCATGAAAAAAGTTTAAGTGTCGAAAGAAAATGTAATGGCGCTAAAATTTAGCGCCCTTACATTTTTTGGAAATTCACTGCATGTAGGGGCGCTAAATTTTAGCGCCATTACATTTCCAGACTTAGTCAAATTTTTGGAATTTCCCTGCAGGAGCGCACTTTTTCAGTGCTACTGCATTTTTCGCAATTTGCAAAGTACGAACAGTGAAACGTCGCGAAAGATCTCGTTTCGAAGGTCTTTGCGAGGCGAACAAGGGGGAATGCTCGAATTGACTATTCAAGACTTGGGAACGCATTTCGAGGTGGCTGAAAGCACCCGTTATGCTGTACTTGAACTTCACGAACCTAGGAAACGATTAAGTTTCGGGGGTTATCCATGGAACGGCGCTAGATTCTATGATAACATGTCCCACTAGACATGCTAGAATATGTGTACATGTAAAATTGAATACATATAAACAAGCTAAACCAAATCTAACTTATTTCATTCATAAATACAAGCAACCTCAAGTTAAGACATAAGAAAGGTAGAATAAAAAGGATGAAAATATAAACAATTCTCACCACAAACTCCCTTGTTGCACCAAGCTATGGTGGTTGTGTCCAAGGATAGTTGTGATTGAGAAGACATCATGTTAGTGCTCAACTCAATATCATAACATTGCATTCAAATCATTCATGAAAATGACTTTTGGAGGGTGCTACTTATAGGTTTTTGGATAAGTGGATGGAGACCTAAGATTGTCTTGAGAGATCATGGGTTCCTTAATATCTTCCAACTTGTCCACACTAATGGCATACATTTTGCACCCCTTCCTTCTAGATCTCTTAAATTGCATATTTGAAATCTACCTTAGCTTAACTAACCACTTAACCCCTTGGATTTAAACATGGTTCCTGAAATCATCTAGGAAGTCAACTATTTTTACAAAACAATCAACTCTTATCCTATGGTGATAGAGCAATTTCATCACCAAGATAACTATTTTTACAAAGCACTTGAGGAGCCGGGTGAATTTCTCCAAATATTCAGTTACTATTATATCTCCTTGCCTTAGGTTTTGAAAGTTAGTAAATTTATCATTAAAGTAGAGTTGGGGAAACCATATTTTCCTAAATAGCTTCACAAACTGATCCCAAGTGAAATTCATGGAATCGATTCCCATTTCTAATTTCTTATTATCCCACCAAGTAAAGACTTCCCCTAAGAGTTGATACACTCCCCAAAAAACTTTAGTTATCTTCAACTAATTTTGTGTCTCAAAATATTTTTCTATTTCACTAAGTCAAGCTTCTACTCCATCTCCAATAACTATTCTATAAAAATAAGGTGGGTTAACCATTTTCATATTCCAAGCCAACTATATAGACTATAATCTATAAAAATGAGGTGGGTTAACCTTTTTCATTTTCTATAAAAAATAGGTGGGTTAACCTAAATCTATATCTTTACCCTTAAGACTATAATCTGTATCTTTACCCCTAAGACCATATGCATTAAATAGTCTGAATGTTGAGTGCTCGTTTTCACCACAACCTTCCTACTGACAAAGTCGTTTTAAGCTCTCCTATATATAGGTAAGCATTAGTTATCCTCTGCAGATTGAAGCCAAGAAAGCCAAGAGACTAGAATGGTTGGTTATTGGCCTTGTTCTTGTTTGATATCTATTTTTATTATCTTATATTGGCATTTAATTGTTATGTCTATGTTTAGGCAACTTCGTATTACATTCAAGAGGGGCCGTGGGGAAGTTCGGGTGGAGATTTTTTACATTCAAGCATTAGTTATACTCTACTATCACGGGTATCACAGTAAGACATGGAGATGCTATCGATGCCATTCAGGTTGTATATAGTCTTAAGGGTAAAGATACAGATTATACTGGCAACCCAGGTCGGCGTGGTGGCAGCGGAGGCAGTTCCTCTATGGTATAAGTTATATTTAATAATGCAATAATTTTTCATATATATATATATAAACAAAAAATTAGAGGATTATGAGTAATAATATTATTATTTTTTATTTCAAAAGTTATAGCTATTCTTAATATAAAATATTCATAATATATATTTATTGTTTTAGCTTGAGATTCAGTTGTGATTTAAATTGCAGATAAACTTTGTGAAAGATGAATTCTTGACAAAAATTGAAGGACATCTTGGGATGTTTAGATGTGCTGAAGTAGTTAGATCCTTGACATTCATAACCAATAAGCAATCATATGGTCCTTATGGCCCTCAATCTGGAGATTATTTTACATCAAGTGGCAAGGGACAAATTGTTGGCTTCTATGGACATTCTGGAACTTTCTTGGACTACCTCAGTGTTTATGCATATTTGTCCTAAATTGATCATATTTATAGTGCAAGATCTTTTATTAGCAAATAAAACAAGCATGCCCTATTCCATGGCCACCTTCACCTTATCTATGTATGTTTCCTTGTTATGAAGCAACTATTTTGTTAGCGCATGGACTTGTCTTGGTAAATAAAACATGCCACCCCCTATTCTATGGAACTACTTTCACCTCATCTATGTAAACTTTCCTATTATGAAGCCATTGATATTATGTTTTCATATGGCTTGATACCTTGTGGTACACATAAATTGCATAAGTCTCCTTATGTTGTTTAGACATGCTTTCACCTTATCTATGTGAACTTTTTCTTTGTAATAAACATCTATGGATTTATGTATAATGAGATGGATTGTTTTAGGACTCTCATAGATTATACATTATAGAAGATTTGTCTTATATAATATTCTAAGGAAAATACTTTCATTTAATTCTCATTTGACATGTACTAAAGAAGTTGCATCACCAAAAATTTATCGCATTGTGCCAACTTATCATATCATGTTTAATTTAATATACATATATTAATTTCCATAAAAGGACAAGAATGATCGCTAGGACTAAAAGAGGCACAATATAAAAAAGAAAAGTGCAACATAAAGGAACATCCTAGAATATCATCCGGTAGAGGATGATAGATGGGGACAAGTTGAGAGTCGAACCAAATTAATCGAGAATCTCAAACACCTACATGAGTCAGTAATATCAGTGTATGTTAATGAATGATAGTTGCATAGGAGCATATTAGTTGTTGTCAAAACAAAATCATAATAGTTTATTTTGAATTATTCAATTTAATGTTTTAAGAGTTGATCTTTATTATAATTATCATGATAGTATTATATAGGGTAGGGAATACCAAGAGATTGGGACTCGACCGCTATATGCGGATCTAAGACCATCTATTATAATATGAATCTAGTAGAACCATCTTAGGGTAGCGTATACTTGCAAATTGGTGTCTGAAGAATAAGGTTATAATCTTACTATTTGATTGTCATCAGAAAGAGTCAAGTAAGAGATAGTAGTGTTGTGAATGGATAATTTATATTCAAACTAATATGCAAATACTCCTACAACTAAACTAGATTAAATTCTTGCTACATTAAATGAGACTAGGAAAACGATAGAACTTCTTTGGAACATCAAGTTAGAGGACCTAGAGACCAAGCATATGAAGTAGGTCAATAGAAATACCTTAACGTCAATGAAAGATAAGATGAACCATGACTGAACTAATATGAAATTGAAATATAGGTGTAAGTAAAAGATCGTTTAGCAAATGAGTTGGCTTGGGATATGAAAAAGGTTAACCCACCTAAATTTTATAGAATAATTATAGGAGATGGAGTAGAAGCTTGACATAGTGAAATAGAAAAATATTTTGAGATACAAAATTAGTTGAAGATAACTAAATTTGTTTGGGGAGTGTATCAACTCTTAGGGGAAGTCTTTACTTGGTGGAATAATAAGAAATTAGAAATGGGAATCGATTCCATGAATTTCACTTGGGATCAATTTGTGGCCCCATTTAGGAAAATATGGTTTCCCCAACTCTACTTTGATGATAAATTTACTAACTTAAAAAACCTAAGTCAAGGAGATATAATAGTAACTGAATATTAGGAGGAAATTCACTCGGCTCCTCAAGTGCTTTGTAAAAATAGTTTTCTTGGTCACAAATTGCTCTATCACCAGAGGACAAGAGTTGATTGCTTTGTAAAATAGTTGACTGCCTAGATTATTTTGGGAACTATGTTTAAATCCAAGGGGTTAAGTGGTTATTTAAGCTGAGTTAGATTTTAGATATGCAATTTAAGAGATCTAGAAGGAAATGGTGCAAAATGTATTCCATTAGTGTGGATGAGTTGGAAGATATTAAGCAACCCATGATCTCTCAAGACAATCTTATGTCTCCATCCACTTATCCAAAAACTTATAAGTAGCACCCTCCAAAAGTCATTTTCATGAATGATTTGAATACAATGTTATGATATTGAGTTAAGCACTAACATGATCTCTTCTCAATCACAACTATCCTTGGACAAAACCACCATAGCTTGGTGGAACAAGGGAGTTTGTGATGAGAATTGTTTATATTTTCACCCTTTTTATTCTTCCTTTCTTATGTCTTAACTTGAGGTTGCTTGTATTTATGAATGAAATAAGTTAGATTTGGTTTAGCTTGTTTATATGTATTCAATTTTACATGTACACATATTCTAGCATGTCTAGTGGGATCCACATCCATTTTACTAATCCTTTTGTGTAGCTCTTTTTGTGCATGTTACAATTCAATGTGTGTGAGGCTAGTTTTGGCATACCAGTCCCACTCGAGTGCATGTGTTTCTAGTTTGACATTTATTTGTCTCTGTTTTATAGCTTGTCATCTCCTGACTTCTAACTTTATTTTTGGTGATTTTTCTAGCTTTTTGGGACTAATATTTGTGTTGTTTTTGCAAGGTTTTGCATCATCAGTATATTTTATGCATTTTAACCATCTATTTTTGTTGATTTTACCTTAATTTTTTTAGTTTTTTCTCAACTTTTTGGCCTAATCACGCTTCAACACATCAGAACCATTCATTGCAATTTAGAATTTATGTTTGTGAATAGGTGCATCCATGCTCGACCTTTAAAACATTAATTTTGGAATTTGTAAGCTTAGTAGCTCTATGTTTACATAATCTATCATATTTGACCACCCAACTTGAGTTCTCCAATTTGTCCTCATTCAACCTATTCAAAGATGCTCAATGACAAGTTTCCACACTTGTCTTAATGATGGTCAATATTCCAATGTTAGGAAAGAAAGGTAAACTACTACAATATGGAACTTTGAAATATGTATGCAAATATGAAAATAAGAATTCTTGTTAATTGAAAAACCATTCAACCAAATGTTCTTAATTGTAGAATACCAAAATCAGATTTAGGACACAAAAATAAAAAACCATGTTAGATCATCACATAACACAGGATTACATGGAAAAACCCTTAAATGGAAAAAACTCAATCATGAAGAGAGACCAAGTATGTATTATCTTCAAATGCAAGATTAAAATACAATCATAATCCCATTCTCCTCTTTGCCTCCACTGGTAGCACTTTTGTACCTATAAACAATTTCAACACATGCAACTCTTTATCTTGTTCTTGCAACCTCTTGAAGAAATCCCTCCAAATTGTGATCACTATCACCATCCAAGAGCTCCATGTTGGATGTTGTGGTTGTGTTGCTGATATGTGGTTTCCATTGATGTCAACACTATTGGCCTTAAAGACATTAGAGGTTGTATATGTTGAGGATATTGAGAAAATTGTAATGAAATAAGTTGTAGGTTGTTAGTTGTCAAGTGAAGTTCAATCTGTTGGATATTTCAGTGCGTTTATGATCAAAGGTTTTGGATTAAAGGGTTTATTGTTGAGTATATCTAGTTTATCCACGTTAAGTTTCAGAGATCCACATGAAGATTTGATTGAGTTATGAAGATCTGTGTTCTTCTAGTTTTATTGTTGCTTCAATTGGTGTTCCTAAATGAAGATGATGTGATTTTAGTAAGTTCAGTTTTTGTAGATGCTTATCTAGTGATTCATGATGTTTTTCAATGTTTCTAGATCATGCTCTATCTATGTTGTACATCTAAATTGATCATTGTGCTCGTGATAGAATATTTTCTCTTGCGTGTTCATGTTTTTCATGTTCATGGCCGACAGGGTGATTGTAGCATGTTGTGGAAATTCAAGGAATACTTATTGAAGGTGTTTCATGTTCGAGGATGTTGTTTTGGGTCTTCACTATGTTGTGTCTGACATTGGTCGATTCACATTGAAAATTGTTTATTGTTTTGGGCCAATAGTTTGCATATGTTTTATATTTTATTGAAGCCAACATGGAGATGATATTATTCTTGGTTGAGGATATATATGAGTGATTGTTTTATCATTTGAATGTGTGAGTGTACGAAATGTGTGAGTCATGTATGTTAATAATGTTCTAATCATTCGAAGACAGAAGCAGAGTGTGAAGAAGAGTGAGCAGAGTGTGAAGTAGTGTTCATGTGCTTAACTGGAACTATAATCAGGCATTAGCAGATGCTATTTTATCAGTTCAAAATCCTACAAATGTTTCTATAAGATAGTGTGTCTTCCTTGGGTAGTGAGCTCTAGGCAGTGTGCTTGAATGCATGTGCATTCTCCATTTATTCTCCTTTATACTTTTAACAGGGTATTATCTTGTGGACTAACCTCCACTGTATTTTTTTTCCCTAACAGGGTTTCCACGTAAATTTTTTGGTGTTATGTGTGTTTCTGATGTGTTGATGGTTTATGCTTTCATGGTTATTAATCAGATTTGAGAATAAGGCTAATAAGTTTAATAAGTTTAAATTTATGTGACAACTGATTCACCCCCCCTCTTGGTTGTCTACCCTTGTGTTTCCAACAATTGGTATCAAAGTAGGTTCCTTGGAATAAGTTTAACAACTTGAGGTGATCCGAGATGGTGACATATAAGAAGGATAGTTCAAGATTTTATGGAACAAATTACTCTCTGTGGAAGGCTTGAATGGAGTGTCATCTAAGATGCATTGGTGAACCCTTATGGAATATTATAAGGAATAGGTAAGTTATCCCACAAAATGGTCCTTCTACTGCTACTGAGACTAAGGATGTTGAGTACAATATCAAGGCTAAGGAAGAATTGTTGAGTGATTTGACCAATTCTGAGATGACAAATGCTATGGATCTGAAGATTGCTTATGACATCTAGAAAAATTTGGAAACATTGTATGAAGGTGATGCACATGTGAAGATTGCTAAGCTACAAAGCCTAAAAGGGAAATATGAAATGTTGAGAATGGGTGATGATGAGAACATTAATTATTTCATGCAAAGAGTGAATGAACTTGTGTAGTATCAGATGTGCTGGTGGAACATTGGATGAATCAAAAATTGTGCTAAAGTGCTCAGACCTTGCCTGCTGCATACAAATCCAAAGCTACTGCTATTGAGGAGATTCAAACTATGACCAATGTAACCAGAGAAAAGTTGATTGGTAAGCTTACAACTTTTGAGTTGAGTGAATTTGGTGATGCTCTTCCTAAGATAGAATTTGCATTCAAAGTTACTAACTCCAGAAAGGATAAGTAGAGATATGATCCAAGAGAAAGTTCTTCTAGAAAGATATTCAAGTATGAGGAGGAAATGAGAGAGATTGAATAAGAAGAGAGAAAATTAAACGATCTTGAAGCACTTATTGTGAAGAGAGAAGCCAAAGGAGAAGGTAAGTATAAAGGAAAGTTTCCTATTAAATTTTTCTCTTATAATAAGATAGGTCATTTTGCATCAAGGTGTCTAGAAAGAGTTTGTAAGTCAAAACCTAATAAGCCTAGATTTCAAAGGAAGTGTTATTATGCTACTGATGAAGGTGTGATAGATGATGAATTTGATAAAGGGAATGCAAGTGAGGATGAATGTGTATTTATTGTTATCAAGGAAAATAATCTTGTGTCTACTGAATCTACTAGTTGTACAAATGTGGAGAAAGCCCTAGCAACAAGAGTTCAAAAAAAATATTAATGGGTGATTAACAGTGGATGCTCTCATCACATGACAGGTGATTAAATTAATTTTGTGATCTTGGAAAAGTATGATAGTGGTGTTGTAAGATTTGGTGATGACAAAGTAGGTGTAATATGTGGCAAAGGATGCATTTCTCTTGATGGTAAGCATAATACTAATGATGTCCTATATGTGGAAGGTCTAAAGAATAATCTTTTAAGTGTTGGATAGATGGTTGACAAGGGATACAATCTTCAATTCAAGGATGGAAAGTGTAGAATATTTGGGAGTTCCAAAAATATGATTGCATCGGGTATAAAAACAAAAGGTAATATCTTTCACTTGAGTGTTGCTAGTAAAAGTTGTCTGATTGCTCAAGTTGATGAAAATTGGTTGTGGCATAGGATATTGTGTCATGTAAACTTTGACAATATTATCAAGATAAGTTCTACTCAGGCTGTGAGAGATCTTCCTAAGTTGGTAAATATTACTAACACCATATGCAAGGAATGTCAATTAGGGAAGCAAACTAGAGTTTTTCTTAGGAGCAAACAACATTGTTCAAATGAAGTATTGGAACTTGTGCCTACTAATTGGTGTGGTCCTTCTAGAGTCATAAGTTTATGAGGAGACATGTATTTCATGTTACTCATTGATGATTATTCTAGATTAATGTGGGTTGCTTTCTTAAGGGAAAAATATGAAGCTCTAGGGAAATTCAAGATTTTTAAGGCTAAGGTTGAGACAGAGATAGGTCTGAAAATTAAATGTTTGAGATCAAATAGAGGTGGTGAATTTATTTCTAGTGAGTTTAATTATTTTTGTGAAGAGCATGGGATAAAGAAACATTTATCTGCACCACGGACCCCTCAACAAAATGGAGTTGTGGAAAGGAAGAACATGACAGTTCTAGATGCTACTAAGACTATGATGTTGGAAGGAAATGTCCCACATATCTACTGGAGAGAAGCTGTGAGTATTGTTGTTTACACTCTCAATCGGGTGCATATCAAAGGTGATACCGGTAAGACCCCTTATGAGTTGTGGTTTGGTCATAAGCCTATTGTTAGTTACTTCAAAAAATTTGGGATTAAATGCTATATCAAAAGAGATGAAGATATAGGAAAGTTTGATGCTAGGAGTGATGAAGGTATCTCTCTTAGTTATTCTACTAAAAGTAAATCCTACCGGTGCTTCAATAAGAGATTGAGGAAAGTAGTTGAAAGTGCTAATGTCAAGGTTTGATAAAAACACAGTTAGACCATCCAGAACCTATGGATAGGATTCAGATGATCAAAATGTCATTTCAGTTCAGACTCAAATTCAAGTGCAGATCATTCCGGTGAATCAGGAAAAACAAGAGGAAGGAGCTAGTGAAAGTGCAAAAGTGAGATCACAAGAGCTTGAAGTTCAAGAACATCCTAAGACTCCAAGGTATGTAAGACTGAATCATTCAAAAGATCAGATTATAGGTGATAAGAACAAAGGTGTTCAGACTAGGAGAAAAATTGCAGAAGAATATTGTTTGATTTCAAAGACTGAGCCTAATAGTGTGAATGAAGCATGCAAAGATGAACATTGGGTGGAAGCAATGAAATAAGAACTACAATAGATTGAGATTAATGATACATGGATTCTTTTTCCTAGACCTAAGGAAAAAAATGTAATTGGAACTAAATGGGTCTTTAGAAACAAACTGAATGAGCAAGGTGAATTTGTTAGAAACAAGCAAGACTAGTGTGTAAAGGATATTCTCATATGGAAGGAATTGACTTTGACAAAAAAATTCCCCTATTGCTAGGATTGAAGATGTGAGACTATTTATTGCTTATGTTGCTTACAAAAACTACAAGGTTTATCTGATGGATGTCAAGTCAGCATTTCTAAATGGTGAACTAGGAGAAGAAGTGTATATTGAGCAACTTGATGGATTTCAATTAACTAATCAGGGAGATATAGTTTTTCAGCTGAAGAAAGCATTGTATGGACTTAAGCAATCCCTAAGAGCATGGTATGCTAGATTGGAAAATATTTGTTGAAGCTTTGATTTGACAAAGGTATTGCTGATAGTAATCTGTATTTCAAGACTGATCATGATAAAGATTTGATTGTTGAAGTCTTTGTTGATGATAGTTTGTGCATGAATTTTGCCGATGAGATGCAGAGTGAGTTTGAGATGTCTATGATTGGTGAGATGAAATTATTTTTGGGATTGAAAATCACTCAACTAGATAAAGGGATCTTTGTATCTCAGTCCAATTATGTGAAATAATTTCTAAAGAAGTTTGGTATGGAAGATTCAAAGCTAGTTGGTACACCTATGGTGATTGGATGCAAGTTGACACAAGATGATGATTCTCTGAAAGAAAATCAAACTAGATACAGATCAATGATTGGTGGATTACCTTATCTGACTCAAACTAGACCTGATATCATGAATTTTGTATGCATAGTTGTAATATTTCAAGCTGATCCTAAGGGATCTCATGTGACTACTATGAAGAGGATTTACAAATACTTGAAGGAGATAGTTGATTTTGGCATATGGTATCCTAAAGATGATGACCTTACTTTGAGTGCCTTTATTGATGCTGATTGGGAAGGAGATGTGAATGACAAAAAAAATACTAGTGGTGGTGCATTTTTCTTGGGAAATAAGCTGATTTCATGGTAAAGTAAGAAGCAAAATGTCATTTCTTTGTCTACTACAGAGGCAGAATACATTGCTATTGCTAACAATTGTACTCAAGTATTATGGATGAAGTAGATGTTGAAAGATATCAAAGTTGTGTATGATGAACCTATTACTATATTATGTGATAATTCAAGTGCAATTAACATTTCAAAGAATCTAGTGTTGCATTCAAAGACCAAATATATATCTATCAAGTTTCACTTTTTGAGAGAGAAGGTGAGTGAAAAGGAAGTCGGATTGGAGTATGCGTCTACTAAGGAATAGATTGCATATATCTTTACCAAGATTTTTCCTAAGGATAATTTTGAGTATCTCATAGGGAAGTTAGGGGTGATTACGCCTCCTAATCAGAACTAAGATGCATTGTCTTACATCAATCTGTGCATTCCATAGTCATATCTTGATCTGGATTGATGTTGTGGTGGTTGCTACTAAGCGGGAGTAGTCAGATGTTTAGATATGTGGTTC